>NIPQ01092087.1:52757-99013 GCA_002806875.1 Lepidotrigona ventralis hoosana | reverse complement strand
AATCAACATAATATAAATACAATGTCAAGAATAGATTTAACAAATTATTTCACTTGATAACCAGACTATAAAATTATAAATTATTGATATTTTGAGATCGATAATTTCGGTTTAAAGATGTCTTATTGGCAATTATCTCTGTATAATCACTATTAATTATATTATTATAAAATCATTAAGACCAAAATTGCCATATACCTATTAACATATTGAAAAATCCTGTTTTTTTTAACGTAAAATGTACATTAAGACATCTTTAAGACCTCTATGGGATATTGCTAGATATATTTGAGACGTCCAGGTTAGTTTTTGCTTCTCTAACAAATTTTACAGGTAACTGAGCAACAATAGATATTAGTAAATACAGTGTAAAAAAGATAAAAATATTAAATACTTTCATCCAAAAATTTACGTTCACATCCCTTCTAAATGCAATTCAATTATGACAAGTTAATTTCAATTAATCCAACAAATTAATTCTGTTTTATTAATTAATTCCGTTTTTCTAACAGATGTATATGAACTTCTGTTAATTGACTGTATATCTAAATTGTCGAATTGTGGCTATGTGTATAATTTTGTATGCATTATGGAAGCAACGTGATGTTTCTCAATACGTGCATGTACATACATACATTGCTGGTCAAAAGTTTAAGACTTAAAACACTATATACTATATGTCAAGAAATAATCATTTTTTGGAGAATGATTTTATTTAAGCAACCTTTTATATGATATCCAAATGTTAATGCCCATTAGTTAAATGCACAACTTTGAAAATAATTTGTTTGTTTTTTAACACAAGTTTTTACAAATTCCAAGCATTAATAATTCAACTAATTCATTTAAATCTTCAAAATGGCAAAATTTTCAATTGCGTTATGAAACGCTTCTGTTAGACGCTTTCAAACTAATCTATCATGCTCTTTCTACAACAGTAGAATATGTATCAAATGGGTTAACATCAGGCGACTCAGGCGACCAATTCGTGTTTATAAAAATTTTTTGATCTTTTTTTTTTCTTACAAACATCCTCTATTTGGGAAGAATTTACAGGCGAAAGAGAAAGTATTTGCACAGATTCTAAATTGTTATATACAAGTGGTAAACTTAAACTTTTGACCGGCAGTGTCAATTGTCCCTTCATTTTCTTCATGCTAGCACCAAGATGCTGATAGCTGATCGTCATTTGTCACTCAATCGACGTGTGTTCTAGGTATTAATCGATCACCAGTTGTCGAAACGACCCGTCCAAACCGAACAGATCGTCGTGTGTCTTTGGTTTCCCTGGCCGAAGCATCTCGTTTGCTTTCACCGGCTCTTGTTCCGCGAACCAAGGCCCGTATTCTTCTAATTTCTTTAGCCAGGTTTCTTGAGAGAAACAGAAACAACGTCGTTTAATAAGGTAAATTTGATAAATTGTAAATCTGGCGAGTTAGTAAAGGGACACGTAAGAAAGAAACTTTTAATATTTAAATATTTAAGTGCAACCTAAGATCCGCTGTCTTCTCTTCTTTCCATTATATTCTTCTCTTTTCGCCGATGACGTGTATTATCATTTTAACTAGAACTCGCGTTCAAGGTATATCTGACACGTTAATGCGTTGCAACAGNCAAGGTATATCTGACACGTTAATGCGTTGCAACAGGTGTTCCTGCATTATGATAACGAGAAAATGAAAAATAATCCACGGTATTAAACGGTATCAAACTCTTAGTAAAATAGACAGATGTAAATGTTGGATATAAAAATAAGATATGGGAAATTGTAATTATCAGATCGGACATTAAGCGTCAAATTAAATTAAATTATTAACATTGCTGTAATAGTCAAATATTAAACACGTTATGGAATTTAATCGACAAATACACTTTTAGTTCAAAGTAATCGTCACGTACTATGTGCATANAATAATCCACGGTATTAAACGGTATCAAACTCTTAGTAAAATAGACAGATGTAAATGTTGGATATAAAAATAAGATATGGGAAATTGTAATTATCAGATCGGACATTAAGCGTCAAATTAAATTAAATTATTAACATTGCTGTAATAGTCAAATATTAAACACGTTATGGAATTTAATCGACAAATACACTTTTAGTTCAAAGTAATCGTCACGTACTATGTGCATATATCAGAGACGTTGCTCCAATCTAAATGGTCAGATAATATTAAATCATCTGTACGTTAATTAATTAATATTAAATAAGCTTGAGCTTCAAAGAAGAAATAAGTTCGATCTGTTCGACGTTGGCCCCCGAATCAGAGACGTTGCTCCAATCTAAATGGTCAGATAATATTAAATCATCTGTACGTTAATTAATTAATATTAAATAAGCTTGAGCTTCAAAGAAGAAATAAGTTCGATCTGTTCGACGTTGGCCCCCGTGAACTCGACATCGTTAAACCTACCATGAATAGCTTGAATTGGGCCGGCATCACCCCCGTATTCGGCCGGCAATATTTCCCTCGGGATGTACTCGTACAGCGTCTTCAAATCGCTGTGCATGAATATCCTGTTGCGGATCTTCTCCTTAACGAACGGTTTCACGAAGTTGACGATAGTGTCGACCAGCGGGCTAACGTTCACCACGTGCACCTCCTTCAACTTCACCGGGTAAGCCTCCTGGACGCAGATCAGGAACTTCTTCACGATAGCCGGCGTGAATTTTGCAAAGTGGGACGGCGTCGCGACGCTGGCGTCCAAGATGTACACGTCGCCGGCGACGCCGACCAACTCCTCCTTCAGACGTACGTCGCCGATCATCAGGACCAGTTTCATCAAATCGGCTACGTTCGGTGTTGGCACGTCTTTGTCCAGGCCTCGCATGATTATCACTCGTCGACCGTTCTTCGTCAAACCTGGCAACGGAGGTATCTGACTGGAAAAATAAGGTACGTTCTTTGACGTGTGTTCCATTTCAATGGATGATGACCTTGATGGTGCCATTCTGACCAAATTTGCAATAAATTACTCGTTATATATAATTTGCCATTTTTGCCTTTTGTTGTCGTTCAGGAAGGTACGTTCTTTGACGTGTGTTCCATTTCAATGGATGATGACCTTGATGGTGCCATTCTGACCAAATTTGCAATAAATTACTCGTTATATATAATTTGCCATTTTTGCCTTTTGTTGTCGTTCAGGCCATTTGATATTTTGACTAAAGGTTGATATATTATCACACAATCTTTCATTACATCATCAATCGATAAGTAGTTCTCTTGTTTAGAGTAGCCATCACATCGTCTACCACTTGTGGTAATATTATTAGAAATATGATGGACACGTGGCCTGAAGATCAAGTTTAACGTGTACCACCGGTGGTACATACGGCACGGAACGTGTTAACCCAGTAACATGTTGTCACAATTACTTTACCTCACCGAGTAGGTATCACTTGCATCCGTACTTTCATAGACATTTATTTAACCATTGTACGTGTGATCTTTTTGTCAACTCGAGAAAGTACGATGATTACAGGTACCTCAAGTTAATTTTATTTAATTTTATATATGCGGTCTTCGAATCAATCTGTTCAGAATGCTGGTGCACGAGTTTTCGATGTAAGATCTGATCGTGGATTCTAATTGTACGGAATTTTTCAAAGTTTCCATTGTTTAACACGTTCCGTGCCAAGGCATTTTTGCCTTTTGTTGTCGTTCAGGCCATTTGATATTTTGACTAAAGGTTGATATATTATCACACAATCTTTCATTACATCATCAATCGATAAGTAGTTCTCTTGTTTAGAGTAGCCATCACATCGTCTACCACTTGTGGTAATATTATTAGAAATATGATGGACACGTGGCCTGAAGATCAAGTTTAACGTGTACCACCGGTGGTACATACGGCACGGAACGTGTTAACCCAGTAACATGTTGTCACAATTACTTTACCTCACCGAGTAGGTATCACTTGCATCCGTACTTTCATAGACATTTATTTAACCATTGTACGTGTGATCTTTTTGTCAACTCGAGAAAGTACGATGATTACAGGTACCTCAAGTTAATTTTATTTAATTTTATATATGCGGTCTTCGAATCAATCTGTTCAGAATGCTGGTGCACGAGTTTTCGATGTAAGATCTGATCGTGGATTCTAATTGTACGGAATTTTTCAAAGTTTCCATTGTTTAACACGTTCCGTGCCAAGGCATTTTTGCCTTTTGTTGTCGTTCAGGCCATTTGATATTTTGACTAAAGGTTGATATATTATCACACAATCTTTCATTACATCATCAATAAGTAGTTCTCTTGTTTAGAGTAGTTATCACATCTTGTACCTATTATTAGAAGTATATTTTACAGAATTACATTTGTCATAAAATATGTGTTTTCGACGCATTAAATAAATATGACTGCGTGTACCACCGGTGGTACATGTGGCCTGAAGATCAAGTTTAACGATCTAAAATTTTTATTTATTTGTATACTGCGCTAATGTTATAATTACCGTACAGTATTGCTTTGAACGACGAAAACTGAGTCAGGAAATTACTCGCATACTTATCACGTACATGTATAATTTCACTAATGTTGTAACGAGAAGTTACACTGGCAAAATTTGAAACATGTATGAAAACGTAGAAAATATAAGATATTCATTGCAAAGTTGTATTTAGTAAAAAAAACTGGTATATTTACAGCATGAATTCTAACACGTTTAAAATGAATCAAGGAAATACCGATATTCGAAACCGCAATGAACAGAAAAGCTTTTTTTCTATTAATAAATACTTGCTAGACATATTGAAACTAATATTAATCTCAATGTATCACTATAAGTTCCAGAACACGTTTAATAATATTTCGTTCTTGGACGTGAGTGGATTAACCCATTAATTTATTATAAATACTCTATTTTCTTGAAACTTCAGAAAAATTGTAAAATACCTAGTGATAGAATTTGACAATATAAATTAATTGATCAACTGATAAATTACGTGAATGAAATGACCCTTGATGGATTGAGTCAAATAAATGTATGTAACAAGTAATATATGTGAAGAAAACAAAGAAAATAAACGAGAAAGAAAGTATCGAATACGAATATCGTTGCTACAGTGTTTTCAAGCAGCTCGCATAATAAGAAAAACTTACATAAGCTTCGTGATGTCTCTTAATTCCGGTCTGTTGATGTCTCGATTACAAAAGAACTCTGGGATCGCGGCTCTCATCGTAAAATACATGTCTAACTTTTTCTTGCACTTTTCCAAGGAAAACTTGGAACCACGAAGGAACGTCATTATCCTGTAATCGTCTAAAACGAAAAAAAAAAAAAAGTAAAAAAATAGCATTTCGAGAGCGAACAAGAAACAACGAATAACTGGAAATAATAATACGAATGGAAATAATGGTTCGTTGAATGGAATGAAAAAGATTACTTTAATCTAAGAAACCATGTTTTTCTATGTTGTTCGAACCCTTCGTAAATTAAATATTATTTAAACACTTATATAAATAAAATGCACACAATAATAATGGAGTATAAAGTATAAGTAAAATGTAAATAATAAATTTAATAGTAGATTTATACGAAGTATTAAATTTTGAAATTTCATCAGCATTGCAGTGAGACTTAACTATGACGATCACATCGGTCAATTTTGAACTGAATCTAAAAACTATTTCGCACGATAATTTTCCAATTGTGGACTATAAAAAATTCGTTTCGTGAGATAGTGAATTTTGCAAAAGTTATGCGACATATATCTAATAGAATGATTACAAGTCGACGTCTGAAATATTCAACTTAGATAGTTTAAATATTTCTGCGACTGATCGTACGTATGCACATTATGCACGAAATTTCAAAACATGTCGATTCATCAGATGAGAAATATCGATCGAAATGCAATTACCATCGAACTGAGGCAAATGCGGTTGCTTGGACAGCCATTCCTTGATCACTTCCACGTCCTTGTCGCGTGTCGCCACATTTTCGTTCAGCTCCATGCGAATCTGCTTCGACATCTCCTCCGTCGGTTGAATCAGCAACATCTGAAAATCAATTACCAGNAAAAATTATAAAACCAAACAAATGATACATATATATAGATAGATAGATAAATAGATAGATAGATAGATAGATAGATAAATAGATAAATAGATAAATAGATAGATAGATAGATAGATAGATATAGATATAGATATTGTGAATCTTCTAAAAATTATAAAATCAAACAAATGATACATATATATAAATAGATAGATAGATAGATAGATAGATAGATATAGATATAGATATTGTGAATCTTCTAAAAATGATAAAACTAAATAAATGATATATATATGTAACTTTTAGACACTATTACCATTTTATGCCATTACTATGACCATTACTATAAATAAAGGGAAAATTCATGGAGATCTAGCGTCGTCACAGAGAAATAAAAAAAACGCGTTTTTATACTGCATTTGTCAAGAAAGATTATTTGTGTGGCACAGCATATTGCCAAAGACCGTCCTTGATAAAACCTGAAATTGGGCAACGATGGAAAGGCAGCTCGTGAACGTGACAGAAAGTAAAGAACGTGTGGTCATACTTCACTCAGAGATCTACCGAACTACTTATGCTTTCTTTCGCGTGACATGTTACAATCGCACCTGTTAGAAATTCATATTTTTGCAAACAATTTTCTTGTGTATTTGTAATATACGAATGTACGAATTTAGAATTTAGAAATCTAAAAAAGCAAAGTATTCGTTAGAAAATGTACGATAATCAAAAGTACAAATCCGTAGTACGTGAATTCATAGTTTGTGATATAGTAATGGCAACAATTACAAGTCAATAATTAGATCAATTATTGCCTGTATTAACTGAATGATTGATTAGATAATTAGATGAATTTAATTGAATAATTATCCCTTGCCTGTCGAGGGAACATTGAAAACGAATATCATTTGCAACTCTGACAACGTATTTCGTTGATGTTGAACGTTGAGTTATGTGTGTTAGAAAATATAAAAAATGTATACAAGTAATAATAATAATAATAAGCTAGAAATATGACATAATAATTCATATAATATATATATTATATAATAATAATGATAATAATAAGCTAGAAATATTTTATAAGAGAAGTATGTCAAAATGAGAGACGAGTGAAATATTTGTTTAAACGAATGAAACTATCGATTTGTCAGAAATTTTCGAACAAGTATAAATGTCTAGAGTTGTATAGCTTGGAAAGAAGAAGAAGAAAGTTGTTAAATATATTGGCGAGGATCATTATCGAGATTGAAAGGTTCTAGTCGAAAATGTTGACTGCGCTGAGAAAGGAAGAAGAAAGTCGCTTATTAATAAATTAGGCAAAGATTATTACTAACAATAAGAGTTTCTAAAGCAACACTCGAAATTCTCTAATAATCTATACTCATTGTCAGTGAAAGAGGTTTACACATAGTACGTAGATCTTTTTGAACATTTTACGAACTTGGATTAATTCTAAACTCACTCATTTGCTTGACAGAACATAATTCTAAAATAACAGAATAACATTTATGAAATAATAGAGTAATTTCTACAATATTATTATTTCGAATTATCGATCACAATTAATAATCACGTTGCATTTTTAACAAATTTTAACAAAATAGAACTTATTTGCTATATATTACCATTATACAGCGAATTTTTATGTACGTTCGCAATTTTAAGGAGAAAATTGTTTTACACGCCAAATGCTATAAAAACAATTGTCACTTAATTATTTTATACATTTCACCGCGATCTAAAATTTCCTATATGAATCAGAGATTTAATTATTTGCTTAATTTCTGTCTTTCGACATTTTGTACAATCTCTGCGCTTGACGTGTGCATTTTCGATTTTCCGCAAATGCATAAAAATCCGCGGCAGAAGAAACCAACAACACGCGGGAACTGGACGATCAATTAAGAGAAAAAAAGTACACGTACTTGAATGAACGATGTTTTCTTTAACCGATGTTTATCTTACGCGACTCTTACGTAATTTCGATTTTTTGTAAAATTTACACGGCAACGTGACAGTTCAGATCATCGTCGTGATGCAACGATCTGAGTTTTGTTCGACGTGCGCGAAGTCGAAGGGAAAGCTTAAAAAGTTATTTCGAAACGTGATCATGGTTTTCTGCTAGCGTAAGCAAGGACCGTGATTATCGCAAAACTGTTGGAAATGTAAACCCTGACTTTCGCTGAGATGAACTTTCTAGCGGGCGGATTTTAGCCCAAAGGTGAAACTGAAATTATTTCCTGGCACGATCACGAATTTTAAGATGTTTCTCAAATTTATAATAAATCTTTTAATTTCAATATATCACGCTTCGACTCAACATGCTATTTCATTTATCTTCCTTTTGAAAATTGCACGTGCCATTTTCTCGATCGAAAATGATTCTCAATCCTTTTTTTTTTCAATTAAAGTTTACAATTCTAAGTTCATTCTAAGATACGAAATTATTCTTATTTTACGAGAAATCGAAGCCAAAATTGTATAAATGATTTTTAGTATCTTTAGCAAGCTTGCCTTTTGATTTCAACTTCGATGACTTTCAATTAGGTATACTCGACTTACATTGAAGGTAAAGAAATGTCACGTCATTTTTTTTTTATCGATATAGTGTTGTAATCGAGTGAAATCAAGAGATATTAATTAAAATACCAAATTAAAACAAGTTTCAATATGTATATGTTGCCATCTTCTTAAATCGGAGAATTCTATTAAAATTTTTATTATTTCCAACGTTACAAAAACACTGAAAACCTAGAAATGAAAGATTTGTTTTGTATTAAATAAATTTCTCTAACAGACGGATTTATCTATAATTATTTTCTCCAATTATGTAGAGACTTCTATATCTATTTTTCATTTTTATTGTACAAAGTGTGTATTGTTAAGAACTATTATCTGAACTTTCTACTCGTTGATTACATCGAAAATTGTTTCAAATCTTCAACAGACTCGTTGAACTCGTTTCTCTGTAATGTAAATATGACAACTCATTGAAGCTGCCTCTTTATCGAGGCAAAAAAAGAAAAAAGAAAAAAGAAAAACAGAAGCTCGAGAATGAGAAGCAAAAACCAGCATCACTTTCACTTTCGTTTAAATGTATCACCGAAACTACATCGATCTCGTAATCTCATCAATTTACAAAATATTCTCAACACTGTATTTCAAGGATCGCTTGATGCCAAGAATCAAAATCTTCAAAAAATGCTGATGAACTCAGTTAGAATTCAGGCCAGTTGTACACCCAGACTTTCAGTCAAATTTTATTTATCTTTTATTTTATTTATTTATAATCTTTGTGCTAGCGAAAAACATTAAAAATTCCTACGTGACTTTAGACATTCATAAATGTATTTGCCATTCAACAGATAATGTTCCTGCATGTAAAATATACAAAATGTGCGCATAAAATATGTAAAATATACTGTTTTGGTATTTGAGATTTTGCGAGTGAAATAGTGTAAGTTTTGGAGATTGTTATAAAGAGAGAGCTTAATTTTGTTTTTACGTAATACATACATATACTTTGTATACAATATAGATTTACATACAGTGAATTATACGCGATAGAAAATTATATATAAATAAATAAATAGTATAAAATATGTCTATATTTGATAATACTAAAATGTATTATTAAAATAACAGTTTGATGTGATCTTCAGCTGATACCGATGATCATAATCACAATAGATCATATATACGGGTGAACAGCTAAAAACGTAGAAATGATTTTAGTTTCTTCATCAAATGGATTTATTTCTCAATTCCCATGTATATAAAAATTTTTATTTCCTCAAATTCTCCACAAAATACATAGAAATCCGCAGTCGTAACGCTCATAATAAATAGATTGCGGATCTCCGTGCATTTATTGGGAGAATTTTAAAGCGGCGAAATTTCATTCAACAGAGTGCCCGTGACATGAGAATGGTACATAAAAATCGAAAATATAACGTTTGAAAAATACGTATAGAAAAATGTGCTTCTACTGTTCGTACTGGTTACACTCGTGAAAATACGAAGGTGCAGTCTACCTTTGACAAAAGGTCAAAAGATAGTGATTTCTTACCTTGTCTAGCAACGAGGTATCGTCGATCCTGAAGGCAGTGTGATATGAAGGAATCGGGGAAGAACGATCATCGACAACGATGACCAAGTCCGACCGGTCACGGAAAGAGAAATGCAAGGCACTCGTATAGTGAACCAAAGAGATGGAGAACGGCCGATGGAGTGGGAACGGTTACTTCTTGGACCGGTTCTCCTTTATATTACACGGTGCCCCACTCTCGCTTTCCTCTCAGCGAGTCATACGGAATGAAGAAAACCCGGTCACAAGCTGGCCATGCTTTTGTTTATCGTCTAATACTGTTCACTATTTGTCACTTGGTATTTCGTATGTCGATAGTTCAAAAGTGTTCTCTTTTACGGACTTTCAAGAAAACGCGATGGCATTTCGTTTGTTGCCGAAACTTTACTGCCGAATCTTTACTCGAACTTTTACTTTAGAAATATCTCAACTCTCTCGCAAGTAATCATATTTTTCTTCGCATTTTCTCCACGATCTTATTTATAATTACGATTGAATTACCTTTGCTGCTTTCGACTGTTGAAGAATCTGGAAAAATTCTGAGATACTCACCGAGTACTCTCTATTTTGATGACATGGTCGGCTCTGGCATCAAATGTTTGATGAAATAATTAGCGAAAAAGGAAATCTCTTTTCGAAGGAATTATGATTAATATTTTTACTGATTTTGAAAAATCTGGAAAAATTCTGAGACATTTGCTGAAGCCTCTACTTTAATATACAGTCGGTCTTCGAACCAAAACATTTGGAGGAATAATTTAATTAGATTAAAAAAGAAATCTCCCTTCGAAGGAATTATGATTAATATTTTCACTGATTTTGAAAAAATCTGAAAAAATTCTGAGATATTTACCGAAGCCTCTACTTTAATATACAATCGGTCTTCGAATCAAAACATCATAACGGAGAAATAATTAGCAAAAATGAAAATTCACTTCGAAGAAATTTAAAAATGAAATTTAATAAAAATCGAGTATCTTCGTGAGTTAGTTATTCTTCCGTCAGAGATATTCTTCTCGCGTTTCAATCAATTCCTTTCTCTCGAAATTACTCATCAACATCGACCATTTTATAAATCTCTCAATTAATTTTTTTTCATTTTTGTAAAACATTTCTTGCATTATCCTCGAATAAAAAATATAAAACACTGATCGAGCATGATTTCATCAGAAATGTTCAAATGTCGAAATTTAAGCCAATCAACTCAACCTACAATGTAGATACTATAATACGCGAACAAACCAGGTTTTCTTGAACGTAATTACGTTACCTGGCAGGATTTTTCTTTTTTTTTTTTTTTACGTTCTCTACATTTTAACGTGAATGTTCTCATATATGGGTTTGCAACTTGATTCTGGTAAACTGGATTAAATCTATATTTAGTAGATCGAATTTTCAGCAATGACAAAACTGAAAATGGTTGAGGTTTAATTTGCTAAACGTCAATGTAATTGATAATCTAGAGAATGTTTTCACATGAAGGATCCACGGACGAGAATGTCAATTTTGGGTCGATAATCAATATTGAGTTCATATTTCTTCGCCTATTTGCACGTGTGCTCTTTATCCACTGCTTATGTCGCACTGCGGATTCGAATTTTCCGAGCTTCGCATTTCTTTTCAATATGAAATAAGAAAGCACAAAGTTGAAATATATATTGGAAAATAAATTTCCACGCTCCATATATTTTTTGGTTTTTTTAATTCTAGCAAACTAGAATTGCATTAACCATCGGTTCAGCATCGAATTCTCAAATATAACAAAGCTTAGAAAGTGTCTGGTGACACTTTTCGAGAGATTTAATTTACTAAAATACCAATATAAAAAGATACCTAACAAATCATTTGTAACAATTCAGTCTTAGTACGTTATACAGTCTTTATAATATTTAACAAGGTTAATTAGAATCTATTTAAGCAATTATCACTTAGAACAGTGGATTCGCTCGATGATTGGGAAAACAATGGAAAGTAACGGTAACGTAGGAAATTTCAGAAACTTTTGAAATCTTAGAATTATGTAATTTAAACCAGGAAGTAGCACAGCTGCGTGTGCTGGTGCACCGTTCCTTTTTTTGTTCTGATACTCATCAAAATGTTTCTCTTTCGAAATCTAACAGCACCGTTATGTTACGTTATACGTAAACGTTTCCAGGTTAACTAGAAATTATTATCACAATCTATGAAAATATGTCCTCGTTATGTATTTCAATTTCGTGCATATGAATTAATGTATTAGTTAATAATTAATAATTGCGCCTGTTTGTAGAGCAACGACGTTTTCTCAGTTTGTTCCAAATTCAAATTTTTATTTTCACAGACATTTTAAAAGACTTTTGCCAGATGTAAGTAGAATTTCTAAAATAAATCAATTGCTATCTATTTTTTTTTTTTTTTAATATTGTTTGAAATACCTTTGGAATTTGAAAAGGAGACATGAAATATAGGAAAGAATATAAAAAAAAATGCGATACATGTATCTTCCTTCTCAATATTTATTCACTATATTCTTGTATCCCTCAACGTGCTAATACTAACTAAAGAAAAAAATCTAGAAAAAATACTTGAAGAAGGAAGAAGGAAAATATTGAGTTTAGATGATGCAAGGGAAAGAAGTCGAACTTTCTCGGAATAAAATCGTGCATGAAATTTTTCACTATTTCGAGATATTTTTTTACATCTTCCAACTTAAAAATTTACGTTTTCACAAGAAGAAAACGAAATTTTAAAAAACGAGATTAAAAAATTCAGCAGCGATGGAAATTTTAATGTGCCTCGCTTAGGAAAAATTTGAAACNAAAAAAAAAAAAAAAAAAAAAAAAAAAAAAAGAAAATGAAGAATCAGGATCCTCGGTTGCAAGAACAACAACGTGGAAGATATTTCTTTTAGGAAGTAAGGATAAATGCGCCAATCATTGAGACGACAATGCCGAAGATCGTGGTGAATTTCTCTGCAAGATTTGCTGAATTCGTACTTGAGTTTCGTGGTGTCTTACTTTGTTTCGTCTTCTCTTCCTGTAAACAAATATTTCGTTCAATACACATTTTCCATTCAACAAGATGAATGTATGATTATAAATTTTTCATTGTATGAATTAAAATTTTTCATAATGTATGAAAATTTCATGTAACATTAATAATAAATAATTTCTAATATATTCCAGATGATCTTAAATGATAATGCACGTTACATTACCAAAATTTATGAAATTCTGAATGAACAATGAAATTAAATTGAATCAAGAATTTCCAAATTCCCACAATACTGAATTCAACAATGCCAGTTAAAAGTTAAATTAAAATTAAAAAACGTGTTACCTTGGCATTCAGGTCGACAACATCTTTGACAACCTCGTTCTGTTCGAAGAGAGAAAAGAATAATATTAATTCGTTATATGTACAGGGATGAGAGGAATGAAGTAACAATGACGTTACATAAATAATAATAGTACGATTACAAAAATATCAGTTATATAATTTGTTTTCATTAATCAAAATGAACGATTTCATCAACTGTTACCAGATCTTCGTTTCAAAATCAAATAAATATAGTTTTTATTGAAGAAATTATATAATTCTCGAGCAGCACCGCGATGCTAGTGTTTATCGTATATCGTGACTGATAATGAAGGAAAATTAACATTATGTTTTGTACACGTGTGAGTCAGACCTAGCGTGTGAAAGCACGTAATTTTCTTTTCGTAATTTATTTGGTTTATAATGTTGGATAAAGTATTGTTTATAAAAGAGAGGCAAGAGGCGATTTTACCTTAATATTTGGAGTATCAGTCTTGTTGCCGTGATCCTGGACAAAAATGTTTTTATTATTACTTATTAAATTAAATTCTATTATTACTAGCCTTATAAATGTGTAATATAATTATTATAAAAAATATATATGTATGCCTATAAAATGTTTAAAATCAAAGCTATTTTTTAGTATAAAACTATGAAAAACTATAAATTAATGTACTATGTATTATATATTATACTTTATCACAAAGACAAACTTAATAAGTAAAATGAGTACAAAGCATAGCTATGGATATGTCCAAGTCCTATACCTCAATTATAATCACTCATTATTTCATAATAGTGAAGTAGATACTTACATGGAAAATCGACTATAAAGTTGCAGTTCAGTACAAAAGAGAGAAAAAAAAAGTATAAGAAACATTTATTTTGTTGCAAAGTTTTTTTTTTTTTTTTTTAGGAAAATTTGTGCACATGGATTGTAAAGAAACAGATCTGGAAAAGAATTGAAACTTTTGTTTTGTATTTCAATTTCACTGTGTTTATATCTATTAAAAAAAATTCCTGAAACGCATTAATCAACTAATTATTAAGAAATGTACCACGTTTTGGAGAAGCTTAAACACATTATTATCAATTGTAACTAAACTTGTTTCCATCATAGCTTACCTAATTACTAGACTGCGGATTTTCATGTAAATTGACTGTCTTTGAGAATAATATTAGAATTAAGAATTAAAAGAATAGAATGCATAATTGTTTCACGTGCTTTGAATATTTTATATATTTTTTTCACTTTAAATATTCTTGCAAATTAAAAAGTAATAATAATAATAAATTAAGTTGCAATAAGTTAAAATAATAATCGCAATAAATTAAAATTGTGCTGTACATCAAATCTAAAGTAATCTGATTTAATAATTAATTAGAAATTAGAAATTTAATACATTGAATTGAAAATTTCTTACAAATGAATAAAAATTCGCAGCCTGTTAATCATTCTATTTCGTAAGTTTAGTTACTCTATTTCACTCAACCATGTTGTTTGTAATCACGTATGTCATATTAATGATTATACTTTGTCGACGTCAACCTCGTCCTCGAGGTATATGACATAAGATGCATGTGCATTTATGTTCCAAACAGGATTTCTATACTTTTTCTACTCTCGAATTATATTTGACATTCAGACAAGAAGAATATTAAAAAAAAAGATCTTGCAATTTGAAACGTACGTAAATGTTGCAATTAAAATTATTTTCTTCTGCTAACTTGATAAAATAATACCAATTTTATCATGAGATTTTTCTTAGCAGGCAAATAATTCTTCGATTTTATTTATACCGTTGAATTACTTGTTTCATGTTATATTTAATATTTACTTATCATATCTATGTTTATAATTTATTTATGATTAATTATCATTTCTCTTACAAAAAAAAATTATTTTTTGAGAATGACGATACTGCCTTGAAAGCAAATACAAACTCATGTTAAATGTGTAATTTAACATACAATTAATATACAATAATGTTACATCATACATTAATATACAATATTATACATTAATATACATTATATTATATTATACATTAATATATTATACATTAATATACAATATTATACATTAATATACATTAATATTAATACATTAATATACAATAATGTTACATCACTACTTCAGAATGAAGGGAAAATTACAGATGAAAAAATGAAGAAAAAGCTATTAAAAGGAATGCTCAATGAAACTAACACGTTACAATAATAAATGCTTTAATAAAATTGAAAAATTGATAAAAAAAATTCGTAATAGAAAGAAGATAAGTTTCTTTGAAAAAAGGAATAAAGAAATGACTTTTGTTAATAAAAAGACAGTAGTACTTGATGAAATATTAAGGCAATCGTTCATAGTAGTTTGATCGAAGATCAAACGATAGCAATTGACCGTCATTCACTGATCCAGTGATATCTTTACACACTGTCACGTGTCGATTCGTACATGCGTATCTGTAGAAACGTTTTCTGACGGATCTTATACCCGGAAGGTCATGATCAATTTTAAATTGTGTCGAAAACATAAGTCTGAATGACATAATATAATGATGCTCGTAGGAAATTGCTTTTTCTATGAAATTGAATATTTGTAATTATCCTTGGAACGTCATTTTAAAATTATACACGACTCTTATATAATTTATCTTAAAAAATATGTAGAGTTTGTAAAAAAAAAAAAAACAGTGTATATTCAAAACGATCTTTGCATTACATTATAATAATTTTTAAGAGATATATTGAAATTCGAATTTTAATCCATACAATATGAAGAGCCAAACTTTGTACATTTAATTCGAATTTATTTTGCAAATTTAATTAAACAATTGAATGATTAAATTATTAGATTAAAGTAATTCAATTTATTATTGCTCGAATAAAATTCGTTTGTGAAATGATATATACGTACACAAGCGTATTAACATAATGTTTAAAAAAATGTTAAAAATGTATTAAATAATATAATGGCAAAATAATAATAAATATAATGTAGATAATAATATTTTTAGGAGAATTTCTACGAGAGAAACAATCACAAAAATTATTTTTGAATATCGAATGAATTATTAGAACCTTTGCTTGTTGACAGTACTTTCTTAAAAATTAAAATTAAAAATTCTCTAACTTTCAAAATTGAAAATCAACAAAATTATTTTAAACATTTATATAGAAATGCATTTTTCAAGTTCTGTATTTTTTTCTTCTTTGCAAGAATCATGTCTGAATACCAAAATGAATTCTTATATTTTGTCATCGTGATGATCGATTAAGATGAACGATATTGACGTGACTACGATGATTCCTGTTACCACACGTAATATTATTTTTTCAGGTTCAATGTCTAGGTCACTATCGAAGAACGCTATTTATACTCGTATGTGGTTTATATCAAGTATTCTTGGACAGGTTGAAACTGTCGTCATACCCCCGGTGAATTCGATTCAAACTTTCACCTCTGTCTCTATCCTTCATTTATTATTATGTACTATCCTTATCGTTCATTTATGATGGACAACAGTCAATACGGTTAATCGCACTACTCGTCACTACACTAGAAGTTACATACTTCTCAAACGTCTGATCTTTTGATTTCGATTTGAATCTTTCCTAATACATTAACAAATCAACTCACAATTGAGAAAATTTCTTTTTGGAAGAACAAATTTCTCCAATGAAGAAGTCCCTCAATCTTTGATACAATCCTTTGCACTTAAGTTTTAACATTGGGAAACAGACATACTTTTAGTTCGACAAATGAATTATCGTTGTCGTATTCATTATTTCGTGATTAACAAATCTCGCCAATGAAGGATCAATCTTTGAACGATTGTCTCACCGATTTTCTAGCAGCGTCTCGAGACGTCCTTCTCAAAACGGCCACGCTACGTGGGATGATCTTCAACGGAACAATCGGGGGTGGAATAACGTCATGTCGGCGATTTCTGCAACTCGGGTCCCGACAGCCGCTGGCAATGATGTGTCGAATGGCAGTTGGAACGTCCCAAATTGTCGTTGCTTCGCCAAGCATTTTAGCGGATGGACCTTGGGCGAAGAATGGCACGGGTTTGCCATCGTGTGGACAAGCTTCAATCACCATGAGAAGCGTATCCTGCGATGCCTGAAAATTATCATATTCATGCTTGCTACAATTATTTCGAATTAAGGAGTCTAAAAAATGGTCAGGGATATAATTTACTTGCAAGCAGCATCAAACATTCCAATGTTCTTCGTACTATGATATTTCTTATAATATTATTTAATTAAAAAGTGACATCCTATGGATTAGCAGAGTTTACGAAGAATTAAACTACATATTTTTAAACGAATTTGTTATACTTGTGTATACCAGTATTTTCAAGAAAGACAAGAATTATCAAGATATTAATAAATTCTTGAATTGCTGAAACTATAATATTTTCCTTTACCTCAGTATATTATTTATGTTTCTTTTTACTTCATGTTATATACATAATATTTTGAATTCTGTTCGCATATCTAATTTTCTGAAGATAACTTCACATGAAGAAATAGTACAGCAAATGTATCGTGTATATTTCTTTCTCAATATTTCATTAAACATATAATATGTGTTATTATTATTATATATATAAAATAAAAAAATATATAAATATATAATAAATATATATAATATAATATTATATATATACAAAAATATTCATATAATAATATTTTATATATACAAAAATATTCATATAATAATATTTTATATATACAAAAATATTCATATAATAATGTTTTATATATATAAAAATATTTATATAATAATATTTTATATATATAATATTCTATATGTATATATAAAAATATATAGAAATATATATATAAAATAAAAATATCTAAAAGTATTCGTTAAAAATTTCAGTGGTTGACTGAAATTCGTAAAACATTCAACATTCTACCAGTCTCCGTGGACAATCACATTAATTTCGTTCGACTTGCTAGATGCTGCAGAATTAAACACACGCACACACAATAGAAATATTATTTATAGCAGCTAAAATGATTTACTTCGCGCTGTAGAAACTGCAAGGGGGACTCGAGTTCGCTGGCAATGACCGAAGCGACCAATACGAAACCTTTCTCGTTTTCAACGGACCTCAGTTCCTCGAGCATGTCCAGCAAATTGGATCGAAGAAGATGCGATTCCCGTGAAGGAGTAACATCCTGCGAAGGAGCGACGCTTCGACCGAGGGATTCCAGCAACGATCGAAACAGAACCAGCCTTATTTTCGAGAACATGTCGAACACATTCCACGCAGCTTCATCTGTTTCGTAGCAAATGAACCATGCACTATAGGAAATTGATTCTCGGCAGTCAGTGTCGTTTTGTCATGTTGACGAATGTATTAACACTAGAACTACAGTGATTTTGACTGATCTGACAACTTTATTTTAAAATTCCTATTTCATGTTACATTTTTTCTTCGCAATGATGTAATGACTTTTGCAGGGATAGCTAAAGGATTCATATAATGAACTTTAATTTTGTTTTATTCATTTAAAATAGTAATTTTGTATCATGGCTACTTATACCAGTACCAATCATTTTGACTGGTTTTGGTAGAGATAGCTACGTCTCAACTGTTGGTAGTTCTAGTGTTAACAATTCGAGAAATTTGTAGTAAACTTCTAAAATGTTGGCATTATTAAATATCGTAATTATATATTACACTGTATATTTTCACATTGTATATTACGTTATATTGTACTTTTCTGTTATATTTTTATATTTTCATATCATATGTATAGCATAACGTGATGTAATATACTTTGTGCCTGAATATTATGCGTTGTATTATTTATACATTTTGTATCATTGTATTATACATTATATGTTACGTTGCATCGTATCATGTCGTTTTATATATTCGCAATGAAAAGAAACTCACCGTCTTCTCGGGTATTTTGTGCGGCCATCAATGAGGAAACGCGATTAGTGGGTTTCCCTAAGTCGATAACGTGCCAGTCGCTGCGAATTTCCGGCCTGACTTTACGAACTTCCGGTCTCATATTTTTCTCGTCAATTTCATCGAACTCTCTGGAAAGCCCTACTGACTCTTCAAACCCAAACAGCGATGGAATGGTGAAATTCGCGTTCGATAATGTCCCTTGTTGCAAAGAAAATGTCAGTCTTTATATTATTAAGAAATATTATTCTTTTCAAATTTCAAATATTTGAAACACTATTGGCGGATCGTTATTAATTCACTAGCCAAAATTAGACCATTTTCTACATTTGTTTGTACGTAAAATTTATTTCAATTGTATTAATAATAATAGTGTACTCATAATGATAACTGTATGATTGACTAGTAAATTAATTAGTTTATGTGTGTATTAAATTAATTAGTTTATACGAATGTATAATATTAATATCATCATAAGATATAAATACAAATAAATTTACAAATAAATTTTGTTTAAGTAAGTTGGAAATAATCAAACCTGTAGTCATTCCCTTAACATCTCGAGTCCAAAGTAGCAGCGTTGCAATGTTTGAACGCAGGAGATGTTCACAGTTGTGTTTCTTGTCCTTATTGCCAGAGATTAGCGCGTCGTCCAAGGAAAATCTTGCCTTGTTCTCTTCCTGGCCATTGTTGCAACTCTAAAACAATTTTCAATTTTTTCACTTCAAAGAAATAATGGAATTGAATAAGAGGGGAATTAATAATCATTGTACTGGAGAATGTATTTTCTAGAAACTTAAATTTAATTTATTATTTGTGCCAGACTAGTTCCTAATTAAACATGTTTAAATCCTATTTTCTTCAAGATAAATCTTACTTTTTTTTTTACTTTCGATTTGTATCTACGTTAATAATTAATTAATAAAATAAAATTGTACGAAAAAAAAATTTCCATTAAAATTGCACTGTATAGAAATGATTATTCACAATGTCAAATTATACTTTGGATGCTTAAAATTAACAAAAGTCTAAAAGTTTGACGTTGAATGAGGAGCATATAACAAATTAACGCGTACCTTTTATTCTTTGAATGTCTAACAAGTAAACTAATTATTTTATTATATTTTATTATATATATAGTAAACTAATTATTTTATTATACAATACTCCAGTACACTCGATATTCAAAGTGTCAATCTCACATTTATTTTATTGAATCGTGAAATCTTTTTTTTTTTTTATTTGAACGAATGAATACAGTGCATATTTGCTTGTTTATTTATTCAATTATTAAATTTATATCACTAAATCATACCTGAAGCATCCCTTCAACAGAGAACATGTGCGAAGCCTTGAAATTCTTCCAGAAATCCTCCTGACTTTGGCCCGATTCAACGATGATCAGAATGACATTTTTCGGAAAAGGGCTAACAGTTTCGATGGCCATTTCTTTTACAAAGTCAACGTCTTTGAATTTCGGGAATCGATCGTCACTCTCGACGTTCTCCATGGTAAGATCGAATCTTTTCTCACGCTTTATATCCGCGGGGCTCGTTCGCTCGACGATCTTCGTCGACATCTTTGTATCTGAGATTTGCAGACCTTTGTCGATACCAGTCACTTTGATTTTCGGACTGGAAACGTGATCCGCCGTAACTTTTTGCTCGGTTTCCAATGATGGGACTACGTTCCAGGTGGCCGGAATATTTCCTAAAAATGTTCACAATTTTAGTATGATATGAAGCAGCTGCGTGAAACAATTTGAACGTGTAACTTTATAATAATTTATCAGAATAGTAGGAATGTGCATGTCAAATTTTCTTTAATCTTCATAAGATTGTAGAATCCAGGTAGAAGATGATGAAAGATATGAAGCGAGTGCTTGGAATTTCAATGTTAATGAATGAAAAATAATAATTTGGAAATATAATAGTGTTAAGATATTCATATAATTTTAGTGCAAAATGGCTCTATAAAATAATTTGCAAATATAATTTTGCTATACAATAGTATCAAAATGGTAAAAATTATCTTACAACTTAATACTTTAAAAATATAATTTTGTATCAACACTCAAGTAATATTGTTGAATAATAGACAAATTATTCTGATAATCTTACAAAAACTAAGAATGTTTAATTTTAATTTTATTGTGCTTCACATTCTCCACAATGGAAATTAACAGTAAGATTAAATTAAGTAAAAAGTTGCAAATTTAAGGAATCTAATCGTAAAATTTTATGACTTCAGTTAACATCTGAGATAAAGAATTCTCTTGTAACTCTTACATTAAAAATATAATTTTAATATAACCTAGCACAAAGATTTCGGTATAAAATATTCATTAATATGTTCACTATTGAAAATGATATAATCTAAAAAGAAATGACATATGAATATTTAAATATTATATATTTAAATATTCATATATCATTTCTGAATATGAATATACTGACGTATGAACATTATTATACGAATAATATTTCTATACACTACCGAAGCGTTCAGGATTAAATCCAAAGCAAGACAGCGTCATCGACAGCACTGTGCCCAATAAAACTGTCAGTAAATGTTCTTGCAACATGTTGCCTCCTAAAACAAACATTTAAAATTTACATTAACTAAAAACACACGTGTCAACTTATGAATAGAAACTGAAATAACGAAATTGCGACGTTCTTCGTACCTTGCAAAATCACCTTCAACTTCGTTGAAATGGCGAGATGTATTTCAAAGCTTCAAAATACAATAGAAACCGTATTTTCAGTTGAAAGATCTGCAAACGATAGATATGTCCGCTCGCTTTCCACGAGAAAAGAACGACGGATGTAAATTGAACAAAACACGGTGTTGGAACAAACAAAAGAGTGTTAACTTCTGGCGGGACAATTGTTTTTCACGACACTCGAAACTGCTCTCTTCTTCTACGATCAATATTTCATATGATTTATATTTTTGAGAAATACTGGATTAAAGATACAGAATCTCGATGGAGAATTGTTTTACCTTACCAAATTATTATTAAAAACATCATACTTTCCGTGTTTTTGTAGATTATTCGCTAAACTTACTCGCAAATTTTCATATGTTGCAAACATGTATAATTTGTATAAAATACGTACATAAAATATCCGAAGAAGATTGTTTGCTACGATCAGATTGAGAATTTTTATATAAATTACCATTTTTGTAAGTCTAATTAAATAAATCTAAAATAAATATATAAATTTACATTGATATAATAAATAGTATATATTTGCTTATTATGTGTATTCTTAAATCACAGTTACAATTGTTATATTATTTATTATATATCTTGTTTAGAACATTTTTGTTGATTAATTTCATCTTCTCTCTATTATTCTCCATTGATGTCTGTCTTTTTAATACAGTATTTCTGAGTGAGATAATTCATTGAGAATGAATCTTCGCTCCACTTCCGGCATTGATGTCTCTGCAACTTGCATCTTCCACGACGGAAGGCAAATCACAGGGAGAACATATCTCGAATATTTTCAAATGACTTGCATATGTCTGCCATTGCCTTTCAAAGTAATTTCTACATTTTTAATTTTAATAGAAAAAACGTTTCAACCTTCTCATAATATAGTAGAATCTAACGTGAATTGTTCTGTTCTTCAATGAAATCGGAATTTTTTTTTTTCGACGAAATAAATATTATATATGGACTTGGGCGAAAGGGATTTTCTGAATAAATTTAGGCAAGATCCAGTGAATGGAATACACAATGCGATGGAAGTTTCCATTTCTCTTTGTGTTCATTGGAGAATACCTTGCTAGAAGGTGTTTTAATTAATCATAACTTCGGTATCACGAAGTCTTCTGCGATCACTCAAATGATGTCAAGGTTGCTTGAAGCAACTTCTGTAATAAGCATGTACGAACATCTATAACATACCCTAGATACTAACCGCTCTTGAGATTTTCTTCCAGCTTTACGATCGAAAGGACGAGAAGCTTTGGGGAAAACAACGTTTGCATAAATAGTAGATGAAGCAAATGAGACCAAAGACTTTTATCGCGGCAAGTTTTCTTGGGAAAAGAAATCGAGATTAAGCGAGAATCGATACATCGGTGTCAATCGTTTCTTCTGTCTTCGAACACTAGAGATGTTTCTAAGTTGTGTTGGCAGACGAAAGAAATTTTTATTACAAGGAAGAATTAAATAATTATTAATTTTATATATGTAGATTTAAAATAATGTAGATTATTCTTCGCATAGTGTAAGGAAAGCATGTATAATAAAATTTAGGTAAAGTAACTGTAATGATAATTATAATGATGCGAGACATTTTGTTTCTACATTGTATTGCAAGATGGAATTTTTATTATAAAGGAAAATGAAATATTAATTAATTAATAAAGTTATATATATATTAAATATATATTATTATATATTATATAAATATATTAATAAATATGTAATAAAAACGTATATTAAAATGAAATAATAAAGATTAGCTTAATATAAAAGCATGGCATAATGAAATTTAGATAATTGACATTGAAAGTATAAAAAAAATTTTCATTATAAAGAAGAACTTTCATTAATTTTTTATCATATAAATTGGAAATAACATAAATTACTTTTCTTACAAAGATACATACGACATGAAATTTAAATAAAGCAGTTCTGATTTATTAGTTCACCGATGGTTGACTCATCATGATGCATATTGACTTAAAAATGAGGGTTGTAAGCAAATTATTGATACACATAGAACTACATATGCATGTCGCGTTGTAGTCTTTCAATATTTACTATCACGTCTTTACATTGACAACTGTTAAACAATGACGTTGACGATCTTTATCGTTAAAAAAAAATTCCATACAGCAACCCTAGTATATTTATTTCATCAAAGTATAAAGTATAATTAAAAATTAATTCTCTTTCGTCGAATTTTTTTCATTCTACAAAATTTCCTGCTACTAACAGAACAGAAAATTCGAAACAGACAAATATTTTGCTATTTAAAACAGTAGGCAATTTATACTATAATCATCGTTACAACGTAATTCAATAGTTTCTGAAGAAACTTTGTTACATTTATTTCTCTTGCGAATTGCAGAGGAAAATATGTAATAGTAAGCTTTCAAAGAATCATTTTGACTATTCAAAATGGTGAAAAATCGAATCATTTATTTTTTACTTGAAAGTAATTTTTACTGATTGATATAAAATTCGTGTTTGCAATCAACATGTTAATCATAACTTCATTTTAATATTTGCACAAATGTTTGAATGAACATCGTGTAGATTAAATTGCAAGTTGTTAATTTTCAAGAAACAAGGAACTTCTGAGATCCTTCAAAAACTGATACAACATAATAAGAGAAAACATAATTTAAGTTCAGAATGCGATAGCAAAATACTAATAAAAAGATGCAGAATCTTACGGAATAATTCTATCGCGCGTATTGTGAGAGACATTTTCTTTATGTCGATAAAACAAACAGGGTATTCGTTGACTATAGCAAGAATTGCTGCAGTGTTCTTCATCGAACCATGCTTTCTTTAGAATGTAACATTTCAATCTGTTTGTAGCGAACTTGATGCTCCTCTTGCGACATAATATACTAATTTCATCAACAGAAGGAGACAACAAAATCCGATGCATTTCAATAGGACGTAAATTAAGCAAAAGGATCGTGAGTTTAGAAAATTTCAATTTCAATGAGAATCTACAACATTTCAAGAAGAATAAATTTTCGATCAAAATCAAAAATCAATCTGTTTGCTGCATACGTATAAATGAAAGCTTCGTCGTGCAACCAAGTTTTAATTTCAATTGTTGAAATTACCATGAATTACCGATCTACCCGGTGCAAAGTTTCAAACCACCCAATTAGAAAGTTACAAGTTCGCCGACCTAACCTAACTAACGAAACGTCTTTAGAAAATAGAGAACATCCGCGGGGAAAGCCTGGTTTCCTCGGCGAGTAGTATCGCGTAGGCAGCGCAAACTTTCTAGAATAAGCGTGTTCGAGACCTTCTTATCGGCCGCGTATGCAGCGTATTTTCCCGCCGGCCTTACTCGGTGCACGGTGGTGGTTGCCAGTCGTCGAAATCTGAATAATTGATACGATTAGGAAGCTTCGTGTCGACGGTAGAAGAAACAACATGGCGGGGGCACGAAGCAGCAAAGCCGGCGGGAAAATACGCTCGAGGAACGTCTGCGCTTGGCCGCTATGACGCCGATTGGTCCACGTTTGGTACCCTATCGCGTTGGAGGGGTTTCACCGGGGCGACAGGTGGCGGTTAACCACCGCCGCGAGGGGGGTAGAAAGAAAAGAAAGAACGGAGAAGAACCCTTTACTCGCCGGCCCAGTGACCATCCATCCAGTGGTCGTTCGTGTTTCAGTTTTCCTTCGGCATTCATCGCGTTTCTCACGGCGAACTCGCGTCGAGTTCGCCTTTTCATCATCGTGGATTTGAACCGCGTGGCCGCGTACCCTTTTCAAGGTGAGAGACAGCGACAGAAAACAGAAAGAGAGAGAGAGTTTTTTTTTTTAGCTTTCAAGATTTTTTTCAGTCGCGAAATTACCTGCTGGAATCTCAACAATGCCCGCAGTGCACGCGTTAAACAAAGTATTCGATGCGTAACTCGTATGATGTCCATGTGAAAATGTAAGGGGAAACACCGCGTGTCGGAATCTCAGAGAATTTAGAGCGGATTTTAGAGTGAGAAGAGATTTTCATTAGTTGAAAGAAGTGATACAATTGTATGGAAATCCGGTAAGAGGGAACTGGTGTTGTGAACGATAGTCCTCGAAAGTGACGGCACGTGACACGCGGCATTTTTCCATAGATAACACCATAGATTCAAAACAATTTACGACGCGTATTTTTTAACTGCGCGGGTATCTGGAAAATATTAAGTAATAAAATTTAGAAAATATAACAGAGCGTCTCGTGGAAAGAATAAACATAAATTATGAAGACAAATAAACAAAATCCTCATAATTAATCGAAAAGAATTTTTATAACATTTCCATATGATTCAGTAACACTGAATAGCCACGTTCTTCGAGTTCTATCATCTTTATTGCAAGTGAAAAAGAGTATAAAAGATCGTGATTCGACGTTAGGATCGTGATATCATTGAATTGAACGAGAACGCGACGTATAAATTTTCAAGTATTTTCTATAGAAAATAAAATGCTCGTAGAGGATGGTTAGGTTTGTCATTTGACGTTATTGGTATCCGTTTCAATAGGAACGCGATGTACAGATTTTCTCGATAAAAAGGACAAAAAGAGATTGTAGAGGATGGTCGATGTTTGATTATTGGTATCGTGATATCGTTGAATTGAATGAAATAGAATCGTTCTGACATGATCCGATATTATTGATATCGTGATATCGTTGAATTGAACGATCGAAGAAACGATTCGATTGAGACTTTTTGGAAAAGTGTTCTTAGTTTCTGGAAGATTGGATCCGCTATGGAGAATATAAAGGACGAGATCTGGCAACTTTAACGCTTGATCTCGCATCACTTGGAATTGAGTTCAAGGGTGATTTAAAGATTCTGGTAATATCGTATTTTAGAGAAGAGTCTCTCCCCACACAAGAGAGAGAGAGAGAGAGAGAGAAAGTTCTATGAAAATGTGTAAAATGTTGAAACAGATCTTTCGAGCAATATAATATCAATTGAAACAAATTTTATTGCGAAGTTCGTACCTTTGAAATTAGACAATTAATTATCTAATGTTCGAATTCATAATTCTTGGATCTAGATNAAAAGTTATCGGTAATACGATGATAGATGTGAAATTAACCGCGTTCATGAATAATATCTCAAGGGTAGAAACTACGATACGCATCGGTTGTCAAACTATACGTACATGTATCTCTTGCGCGTACATTATAAAGGAAAAAGAAACGAAAAATGTGAATTATCATATTTATCGTTATAACTTATATGCTAGTTATTGAAAATAGGAAAGGAACGCACGTAAACCTCGTTAATGCGATTTTCATATTAAATTTCTAGCAGTTGACGAGGAAAGGTTGAATGAGATTTACTGACATCCATTTAGACAACTGGCAGTAATGAAAGCTTTAGACTACTTTGACTTTAATTTAATGTTAGCAATGGCAAATGTGAAGGAACATCATAAAACGTACTTACCAATCAATTCGCATACTTTTTGACAAATAAATTTTTTTACGTGTTTTAACTGCAATTTTATATAATCGATGTATAATAATTATATTATTCGTTATTTTTTCTTTTACTTTTTTTTCAAATGAAATATTATTGTCCCAGAACACTATGAAACGATATATATACACTATAAAATATTTAATCACTATTAGATGTCATTTAGTGTATCCAAAAGTGTATTCCAAAGCAGTCATGATGATAACTTGGACATGGGTTTATTATTTATTCTTGTTTACTGTCTACCGAGTCGAAAAGTGTGTTGTTTTAAATTGTTAAAAATATTCCATCACTACACGCTACAGCGATATAGAAATTTTTAATTAAACGAGAATTGGTTGAGTTCAGTCGAAGTTAACCTTATTTCATTAATAATATTATTAAATTTTTATCAAACTCTTTGCTTCAGATGATGAAGTTCAAGCAACAGGGGCTGGTCGCGGACTTGATGCCCAATATAAAGCTGATGAAAGCTACCGGGCACTTCATGTTCAATTACTATGCCGACAGTTCCACGAAGCATATACACAAAATCTTCTGCATCGTACGTAAGACGTGTAACCTAACGAGATTATTACAAAACTATCTTACGCAAGANACGTGTAACCTAACGAGATTATTACAAAACTATCTTACGCAAGAGGCAGACCTCTGATATTCGTAATTATTCTATTACTCGATCGACATAAACAAGCAATTTGTATTCAAATCCGGTTCAAAACGGATAGTTCGGCAATTTTCGAGAAATAAAAGCAGAAAGAAGGTGGATTTATTNCGGCAATTTTCGAGAAATAAAAGCAGAAAGAAGGTGGATGAAAGGAAAATTTATTGATAAATTAATCCTCATCGGTGCCTTGTTTTCCCAGCTTGAAGTGTTAAATTAACGCAATAAAAATAAAATTATCCATGATGAAAGAATAAATAGCTAAGCTTGAAAATTCTTTTATTAACTAAATTAGAGTAGACTAAATTTTTCGTAATATTCGCACAAATGTTCAATTTCATGTGATGAAATATATATTGGTGAGCATCTGTTTTAGATTTTTACTAGTTACAACTGTAGATATACAAAACTATACGCGTTTGCAAAAAGATGGCGCACTAAAGGCACATTAACTTGTAGAATAATGATCAAAAGGCGAATAACACTCTGGCAGCATATTTTGTTATCAAGAATCATAAAAAAAAAAAATGCATTTTGTATGTTGGAAAAATAACTGTCTCGAAACAACTTTCTTACTTACTCACTGCAGAATAATGTAAAATTTTATTCAAACAAACTGCGTCAAATAAGGTACGAATGAGGATTAACTGTGTCACAACAGACTTATAATTCACAAATAATTCTGAAATCGTTCTAAAAGCGAAGATAGATAAGAAAGAACAGACTGGTGAATTCAGAGGAAACAGATTAATTAATAGAGAAATTAACGTGTGGCGTGAAAAGATACATCTGGTGCTGGTCCTCATGCAATTCGGCTTCTGCGGTATAAATCTAATGATGGAGAGCGACGACGTGGACGATCTCACGGCAAATACCATCACCATGCTGTTCTTCACGCACAGCGTTGTCAAGGTCATTTACTTTGCGGTGAGGAGCAAACTGTTCTACAGAACCCTCGCCGTTTGGAATAATCCGAACAGCCATCCACTGTTCGCCGAGAGCAACGCGCGTTACCATCAGATCGCCGTGAAGAAGATGAGGATACTGTTGCTGGCGGTCATAGGGACCACGGTACTATCGGCCATTTCTTGGACCACCATTACTTTCATCGGCGACTCCGTGAAGAAAGTCATCGATCCTGTTACCAACGAAACTACCTTCGTCGAGGTACTGCCATCATTCGTTCACTACAACGAATGGCCAAGTTTCCCAATTTTGGCCTCTAATGTTGAGCGCTTTTTCAAATAAAAAAAAAAACGTAAATAAATAAAAAGAAATACTTAGAAAGTAATTGCTCAACATGTGCTAAACGTAACGAACTATAGCAATAGTTCCATTTCAGAATTTTAATGGCGAACATGTGTCCGTTTGTCCAGATACCGAGGTTGATGGTTCGCTCTTGGTATCCGTTCGATCCAAGTCACGGGATCGCACACATTTTGACGTTGGTATTCCAATTTTACTGGCTGCTGTTTTGCATGGCGGACGCAAATCTTCTGGACGTGTTGTTCTGCTCGTGGCTTCTCTTCGCCTGCGAGCAGATTCAACATCTGAAGAACATCATGAAGCCTCTGATGGAATTCAGCGCCACGCTGGACACTGTTGTGCCAAACAGCGGTGAACTGTTCAAGGTGAACTGCCCGAGAGAAGTTCTAATTTCTATGTAAAACGGATATTTTCTTATCTATTAATGTTCGTTATTAATTGTATTAACTCAGACGCAAACAAAAATGTATCAGATTTTTCGACGTTTCGAAGATGTAGATGAGTTTGACTTGCTCATTTGATTTTCATTAGTGTGTTGATGGTGTTGATTCAAGCGAGTTATAAATAATTTAAATCGAAGCAAATAATCAAATATATCAACGCTAGACGGCCAAAATATAAAATTTGTAGCAGAGAAATCAAAGCGCAAGGTTCCATTTCTATATTTTACTAAAATTCGTTCAAGTCTCTAAAAGTGCGCCATTATAAATACATAGAATTTCCATCGGTGAATGATATTAATTATAGATTAATCATTTCGGCCATTTTGGTAGTTCTAGCGTTAAATTTTTATCAATGTTTACTTGTTTATTTGCACTCAGGCTGGTAGCGCGGAACATCCAAGAGAGAGTGAACCACTGCCGCCAACCACGCCACCACAGGGCGAGAACATGTTAGACATGGATCTTCGGGGAATTTATAGCAACAGAACTGATTTCACAGCCACCTTCCGACCAACTGCTGGGATGACCTTCAACGGGGGCGTGGGGCCAAATGGACTGACCAAGAAGCAAGAGATGCTAGTTCGCAGTGCCATTAAATACTGGGTGGAGCGACACAAACATATCGTGAGGTCTTCCGACCAACTGCTGGGATGACCTTCAACGGGGGCGTGGGGCCAAATGGACTGACCAAGAAGCAAGAGATGCTAGTTCGCAGTGCCATTAAATACTGGGTGGAGCGACACAAACATATCGTGAGGTACGTAGAAACCTTTTGACAATGTTTACCAGAGAGAGAAATTTGATTTTTACCATTTTCACGTTGCATACGCACTTCACATTGATTAAACTCATAAATTGAAAAATTATTTAGAAAAATAATTTAGAAAAAAAAACAAAATAGACAATTTAGATAAAAAAAAAAAACATACAATTAGACAATTTAGAAGAAAAAAAAACAGAAAACGATGGTGTTACACGTATTGTTTTTCTTTTTTTTTGGAAAATCACTGTGACTAACTACAAAGATTATTTTTGTATCAAAGCATGTAAATCCTTCGGTGACTTTTCATAAATGTTTCACCGAAACGATTTTACTATATTTTATATTTATATTCACATAGCATTTGATTTAACGAATTTCCCACATACAGTTAGAAAAGCAATATATCAATTGCAAAGGAATTTTGAAATTATAAATTTTATATCATAAAATTACAGGTATATAATTATAATTGAAAATAATTTCGATAACTTTCTACATGACTTCTACTATCGATTTTCTTCGCCGCTTATAAAAATTCTATTACGATTAAAAAAAAAAAAAAGAAAGAAACAAGAATCAGAGATCAGTTACAAGGGCAAATGCCACAAAACAACAGGTTTTTTTCGATTTCTCTCGCGGTTGAAAAATGAAATTTCCACGGCGAAGTTAAATTGCAGCACGTCGTCGCAATTCCAAAGTTCGTCAACGTCTTCACTACTACGGGTATAACCCAGTTTCTCATTTCGATTCTCATCTCCAGTTCGTTTCTACGAGGAAACGTAATCTACGCCGACAATGAGCGAACCTTTCACATTGGCGATCGTAACAATGAGAGACTTCCATTAGGATAATAATCCCTGTGCCAGGTGAATAAGTAAATTCGCGCGATTTCGTTACGATCTCTGCTTTTCAACCGATGTCAGTTTGCTAAATTCTTCCCCATTAAACTGGTTCACTCGTTGAAAAACTCGCGAGAGGCTATTGAACAGTTTCAATCTGCATAAAAGGTTACGTTGAGGAGATCTGTTTATGTTTGAAACAAGCTAGGCCACTTTGAGAAACAACAGTTTAAAGTGCTGATGATATAAATTAGTAAGAAATAAATTAAATTAATTTAGAAATTATTAATAAATTGGCGGGCAAGTAATTATTTCAAGTAACTGATAAAGCAATAACAAGTAATGGGGAAAGTAATTTTATTTAGGTCTGAGGCTCAGATAAATTATCCCTAGATAATTTCTCATTTGAGTTAATTAAATAATTATCAGTCACTGGATAAAAGTCATAATAGCCAAGGCTGAATAGATTTTATTTTAAATAAAATAAAAATAGTAACTTTATTTATGGATCTAAATCAAATAAATCATTTGCAAGTAATATTTTTCAATTAACTCTTTAATCGGGAATGTGATTTCGAATTAACGAAGATCGAGACCCTTCGCATAAATGTTTAGAACTGCATTACTTATTCAACGAGAGCAAGAAGGATTGAATTGTACAGTGTAATCCTAATTGACCGAAAGTTTTTACATAAATTACCATTACTTATCGATGTAAAGTTGCATCGAAACAAAGAAACAACGTGGGGCAAGGGGATTAAATGAATATAAAGTAAAAGTAGAAACTGTTTCGACAATTCGAATAAAAATTAAAAGTTAAAATTGTACTTTGAATCAATTGTATCAAATCCGTTCACTTGCGAAAGAGAAAAATTTTTACGACGCGATACAATTTTCGGTAAGCCAAAAAAATCGAGCAAAAGAACGTAGAGAGGGACAAAAATATCACGAAAATATTAAAACGCACGAGTTCTTCGTTTCAAGTTTTCTCTAACAAAAAAAAAAAGAAAGAGAAGGAGATTACGAAGAAAAACAATACAAGTGAAAATTGAAAAATGGACAAAAAATGGGAATAATGAACAGGACACATTATTGAAAAAATATGCATGTTCTCTAATTTTGATTTTAATACATCTAGCTTTGGAATTTTCTCGAGTCCGCATTCACTCCGTTCCCGGTGAATAATTCAGAAAAGGCACAGAAATTTTTCCCTCCGGTTGTATACGCAAACGCGGAATCAATATTCTGTTTACTCGAGGTTTTACGTCGCGTGGGGCACTCTTAGTTAGAAACAAATGCATTCGTTACGAATTCAACGCGTTTAATATCATATCGACAAAACGAAAATGTTTTTTTAATAAAAATGGTTTTCAGAGATGGAAATAAAACGTTTCCGAAATCCGAACTAGAGTTTTATAACAACATAATTTGTTCGTGAAGATTCAGTTTGACTAAAGATAAAAGATAAATTGTGAAACGGGCAAACGGCAGATCGAAATTAAAGTGAGATATGTTACATTAATTTCATGTGACAATAAAATGGTTAATCGAGCGTATAATTTAGACGTTTGGCAATTTACCGTTTAACAGCCAAGTTAATTTTTTCCATTTGGTTAATTTCACGTGCCAATAAACTTTAATGACCAGCTAAATTTGGTTTCGCATTGCGAGAACTCAATTTTATTAACGCCGCGTTATTAAACAGATGCAGCAGATGTAAATTTCCTACTTTCTATACAAAGTTATCCTTTGCGGAGGAAAAAATGGTTCTATGTTCTAGTTGAACAGGTGAATAAAAATATGCTCGCAACGAAGTTAATTGGTACTTAAAAAATATTTGTACTTAAAAGTTCAATTTTGAAAGTTCTAATAAATTAAAATTAAATTAACTGAAAGTTAATCGAAATTAAATTGGAACTTTCAATGAAATACCAGTTTATCATTTCAATACATGAAAATATAACAATCACATCAGAATTTCTAATTTCAATTGAACGTCGAAAACAAAACCTAAGAACATCGAAATCGTGACATTCAATTCCTATAAAATACCCCTAATGTCGAAATAAATGCGTAAAGATTTAAACACGTGGAATGTACATCAAACCAAAAAAAAAAAATTCTGACATTCAACCATGAAGAGCCTCTGTAAAAAAATTGAAGAAAATTAAGAAACAAAATCCGCGAAAATTAAGAAGCAAAATTCGGGAATACTGTGCAAGCATCTTCGGAATAAAAGGAAAGAAGAAGAAAGAAAAAACAGAGATTTTACTGCGACAACACGGAAGAATCCGTGGTTTCCGGGTTCACGCGTAGAGGGCGGGAAAAAAACGAAGAGGAAACAGCGAACGACTCGAGTGTTGCGTCGCGTGTGTCCAGCGTGTAAGAAAGAGAAATTTCTCAAAGACGACGAAGAAAGCCGAGCCACGTTCTATATAGATTCTTCGACAAGCGGAGAAACAGAGGGGATGCGTGTATTCCCACGGTGGTGAAGTATTTATTCTAAGAGAGCGCGATATTGACCGCAACTGGGGACGTACCGAGCGGACTGGACAATTTATTGGACAATTCAGGGGTTGTACGTTGCTCGCGTTCACGTGTGCACCGGTATACGTGTCTGACACGTGTATGTACACGTTTCGTTGGTCTTACTCAACGACGGAACGGAATACAGAATGTGTTCGACGTTTGCTCTTCGACCGCCACCCGAATCTTTGCCACGCTTTCCTTTTCCACGAAAAATACACGAGAACCTGTTGCCTATGCCTGGTATTATTCGGTCGTCAACGTCATGAATTTTCGCCTTTGTTACACGTTGAAAGTGTTCGAACGTTTAAGCGAATCGTAACACGTGTGTACGCGTAAGGTATTTTAAAATTCATTAATCCAACTTGACCCTTCGGGATTACTGGCTACCTCTGGCAAAAAGCTTGCATTGACATTCGAAGATATTTCAAAACATTCAAATCGTTCGCACGAGAGAATTAGAATTGACATCGTTATCCGATCAAACAAATGCAAAGATATGTTACATCTAAAGAAGATCTTAGTTTTTTTTTTTAAATATATCGAGATAGATACTTGTGTTTTTGATCGGAAACTTGCACTTCTATTCTAACTCCTGCTTCAATGCATTATTAAATCTGTGCAATTATTACTAGTGATGATTAAGTCTGACGAAATTAATTAGAAATTGTGAAGGTTAAGAATAATAAAAAATGAGTATCTATGATTCTTTTATAATGCTTATATCGATCACGTTTGTTGAAAGAAATTTAAAAATACAGTCAGAAATTATAGGAGACTTTGTAATTATCCCTCGTAATTTTCCCACTTTTTTTCCGAAAGAATTTTTTAAAAGAACCTTGCCTGATTTAAAAACTGATTGTATAATATGGTAAAGAGATTCCATTGACGTCCACAGACGTCCAAATTTTTTTTTTACACTTTTCGAAAGCCTAGAACGACAAAAAAAAATTAAAACGATAAACAATAATTGGCTACTAAAAAAAAAAAAAAATAATTAACTAGGAAAGAACATTTTCATTTTTTTTCATTTGTGACAAGAAGATATCCAAGCGACAGATCAATGGGTTCCCTGTAGGAAAAAATTTTAGAAGAAATTCCTCCTCTCTAAAAACTGGAAATTTTCAAGAAAATTATTTGCGACAATGTTACGACGACGAGACAATAGAGAAGAAATCATCTTTCCCTCAATTTAAAGTTTGATAAAAGTTTCGAGTGAACGAAGGACGAAAGAGGGATGAAAGAATCGAGTGCGTCAAGAAAATAGTAAACTAAAACACGCCTTACGCCTTATTCTTTTCCTTTAAAACACTCGAAAGTATCGATCATTCAACTTAGATACAGCTAACTTGACGACACGCTAGCGAAGCGTATTACAGTGAAACGTCGATTATCCGAACCGAAAGTTCCGTTGTCCGAATAAATATTATGTAACCTCAGGGAAATTTATAACTTTGAAAAAAAAAATATGTTTGCGATATACATTATATAATAAATTATTATTTTTCACGTGTAATGTGTTTGTAATGTGATTCGACTATCTGATCATTCTATAAACGGTATTAGTTCGGATAATCGAAATTCTACCGTATTTAGAAAAGAGAATCAAGAGAGAGAGATGGTCAATCATAAATTTCAATCAACTGGTTAAATGCATTCATCCAGTGAACTAGGTCGACTTAAAACTTTGTTATATCGTAAGCACAGAAGCTTACCAACAAATTGGGTTTATTGTGTTTTAAGAGGAGAACTNTCATAATCATAAATTTCAATCAACTGGTTAAATGCATTCATCCAGTGAACTAGGTCGACTTAAAACTTTGTTATATCGTAAGCACAGAAGCTTACCAACAAATTGGGTTTATTGTGTTTTAAGAGGAGAACTAGAATGAGCGCAAACAAACATCGCAAATATGACACGATTGTCAAGTTCGTTTAAGACTAGAGAATTAAGGCTTATTAAAACGATGGAAATGACTAATTCATAATTTATTGATATTATTATTAATAATAGAAATAATGATCATTACGGACACAGATATAAATATTATTATTAATATAAGATAATTAATATATTTAAAAAAATTTTAAATTCTCTAATACAAATTTTGTTACAGTATAGTGTCGAACGATTAACATTGTTATTTGACAGAATCTGACAGATATATCGTTGTGAAAAATTTCGTGTCGTTATAAAAATGTATCAAATACTAAGAAAATTTTATTCAAACAATTTAATATTTTTATTACTTTCTAGACTGGTAACTGCTGTTGGAGACGCGTACGGTGTTGCTTTGCTGCTGCACATGTTATGCACCACCATCACATTAACTTTGCTCGCTTATCAAGCAACGAAGGTAATATGAAGAATTCTAACATAAAATATTTTCATCCTTCTTTTGATATAAATATATATCATAAAATTAGAATAAAATGGAGTAAAATATAATAAATAAATATAAATCTAACTTATAATAATTAAATTGGTAATTTACAAATTTATTCAAGTAATTAGTTATAAATCATTTGTAACAACAAGCGTTTTATTTTATAGCGTAAAATTCGAAAGTCCGTTTTATTCTGTTTTCAATAAAAAAAAGAAAAAGAAGGAAATCCTGATTTATCTTACAGATACACGGAGTGGATACGTATTCAGCATCGGTAATAGGTTACTTGTTGTACTCCCTGGGGCAGGTCTTCATGCTGTGCATATTTGGAAATCGTCTTATCGAAGAGGTATATCTATAGAATTCATTATTTATTCTATTACGATACAAATTTCTCGAATTTCCAACATACCCTTGTAAAGAATAATATATGAGAAAAAAAAAAAAACTGTAAACTCCCATCATAGCTTATGTATCTGAAATTTTCAACGTACTATCAAAGATAGTATAAAAATTGGTTGCTCTTATCCTATCTTTCGAATTTGACCAGCAGATCGTACATCTCAAAATACAATTTTTAATATTTTAGTTCAAATTACATGCAAATTTTTCTTCATTCGGATCTCGATTTGCAATGATTATTCATACATTTGTCAAATGATCTTCACTAGGATTCCAAGATATTCTAAATCAACTCATATACCTCGTTGGATGCTGTTGGATATATTAACTGAGGAAATCTATATCTTCCAAAGAAAGAAAGAAAGAGAAAGAGACTTTCGAAATCCAAAATTACATAGTAAATTGGAGGATTTAATTTTTAAATTTTTAAAAGAGAGATACAAAGAAGATAAAATTTGTAACTCCCATAAACGCATAAAAATCCACAGTTTAATACACTGAAGTTTAATAATATATACACCGAGTGGCACACATTATTAATAACAGTTTACGTACTAAGAATAAATTTACAAATTTTCATGAGAAAATTCTTCTCGAAGCCAGACAGCTAGTCAGAAATATAATTACACAATTATGTGTGTGTTTTTTTAAAACAAAATTATTATATATTAAATATTAAAATTTTATATATTAATATTATTATTATTAATAATATTAATATTATTATATATTTATATATACAGAGCAATAATATTATTATATATTAAAATTTTTTTTTTATCGCAACACAGAGTTCGTCAGTGATGGAAGCCGCATACTCTTGTCATTGGTACGACGGTTCAGAGGAGGCGAAAACTTTTGTACAAATCGTTTGCCAACAGTGCCAGAAGGCGATGTCGATCTCAGGGGCGAAGTTCTTCACCGTCTCTCTGGATCTTTTCGCCTCGGTATAACAATACACACTTTTTATTTCAATTCCTCTCGACTCGTGAGATTTTTGCAATATCGATATTACGCCAATGGCAAAGTGACTTCAGCCTCGAATTGAAAATTGTCGACTGCAAGGACTGGCGATTGAAAATGATTGAAAATAATATTATAATCTTCCAGGTGCTGGGAGCTATGGTCACCTACTTCATGGTGTTGGTGCAACTGAAGTGAACGTTGAAGATCACGTTTGTTTTGTTGAAGATCGATCGCGTGAAAACTGCAACGTCGAAGTGTGCGTTATTATTAACAATCGCCGGCCACGAGTCTCGTTCTTCGTATCTCGTTTTCTATCGGACGTACGTACGAACTTCCGGTTCAACTGGAAATTGATGGCCAGAGGACGACAAGTAAGGATCGTAAGCGACAAGGTCTATCGTTTGCCTCTTCGATTTTAAAGAATAGAAGAATGGCTCTTATTAATATTCAGCCACTACGATATGAATTAATCGTCTTTTAACATATTGATATTTATTTCAACATATTCATTTAATCATTATAATAAAAAAGAATTTTAATTTTATAGGTAAATAAAGAGAAAGTAAACTTATTTATAACTAAACTGGAGTATCAATGTTTATTTTATATGTTATAAATATTGATATTGATATTAATATTAATGTTAATGTCAAATTATACACCATAGTTGCTGGAAACGCGAGATTTGAAATCGTAGAAAAATTCGAATAATGAACAAGTTACGTGTCAAATTTCTGGTCTAATTTTGTATATTTTGGATATNAAGTAAACTTATTTATAACTAAACTGGAGTATCAATGTTTATTTTATATGTTATAAATATTGATATTGATATTAATGTTAATGTCAAATTATACACCATAGTTGCTGGAAACGCGAGATTTGAAATCGTAGAAAAATTCGAATAATGAACAAGTTACGTGTCAAATTTCTGGTCTAATTTTGTATATTTTGGATATACACATTGTACATGTATATATATATTTCATAAAAAATCAACATGACTTGTCCAAATTTGTTTGTGATTTTAAACATCGTTATTAATCATCGTTCAGTTCACCGTTTCTTGTTAAATAAACAAAATTTATGTTTCCGTGCTGACCACGAAATAAATTAATATATTAAAAAACAATTAATTCAATTAACGTTGAGAAAGTATAGACAAATATACAGAGCAATAATTTCTCGAACGTCGTAATGTCAAAATATTAATAAAATTCACTCCATTTACTTACATTCTCGAGGCAAAAGTTATTTAAATACGATGCGTAATAAAACTATACATATTGACCAATTATGGACAAAATAACTCGATCGTAGAAAGAAAGTGACGAAATATTCAATCGTTGACAGTTCTAACTAAAAAGAATATTTTGGTGGGATTTTTGAAATGAGGGTGAAATGAAAGAATAAAAAAGATTAATTAAACACGTGGGTTTACGGAAATTAAGGAAGGACGAAATTCTAAAATGATGTTTTAAACGAAAGACTGAAAAATATGAAGAGGAAAGTTGGTTCTATATGATAGTTCTTACTATACAGCATAATAAAAAAAAAAAAAATCTCTAATTCGTGTTTGTTTTTGATAAATTCAACCGTTTTATTATTCTGTTTCAACAATTATGTTAATATACGTATCTCTGTGAAATTATCGGAATTTAAATTAAAGCAAGTTGCAATGTACTTTACACGTAAGAATAAATATCATTGCTTTTTATTAATTCTTCTATTTGATTTTGAATAAGCATATTCTAAAGTATAAAATCCTCTTCTAAATATAAAAATATATGTTCGACAAGTATATGCTGAAAAGAAATTTCAATAAAGATTCGTTTTCAATTTAATTCTACAAGTCTCGTAACAAAGGAAAGAAATTAATCGAAAAAAAAAATTTGGATTTTTACTCATTGCCGAAATATCTAATCTTTCGAGAAATTAATTCGACAGGACAGCTTTCAGATATTTTTATACGACGTAATTTCCGTCTTTTCCTTTCATAATCACGGAAAATTTTGTTACATACTTCGAAAGGTTTAATTTTTCAGATCAAAGAAAAAAAAAAAAAGAAAAAAAAAGGAAAAGGAAGAAAAACATAACGTAAGGGAAAAAAAATTTAAAAAAAAAAAACCGACAAATACATATTTTTTATCAACGTTAGTACGTAACTTTAAGATGAAAATTAAAACATAATATTTATATAAGCAACGACTTTTAAACTAGTTTTAAGTAAGCTGCACTCAATCCTTTAAGGAAGATATCGAACGGGAAATGCTACGCTGATAATAATCTTGTATAATATACTGTGATGTAAAGAGTGTATTTTGTTAACAAAGATGCAAGAAACGAAAGTTATTGTTGTTACTCTACGCGACATGCAGAGGAAATTTTGTACAAACGTCAAATAACATCCTATCTGAATCATGTCGAACGATAATTACTCTTGCATCTTGATTTTCTAATGTGAATTTACGAAGATAAAAACACCTCTATCGAATATAGTGTAAATAGGCACATTAATAGTACGAATTATTTCTTTCGACATAGCAATTCTTTTCAAATATATAGCTGTTATTTAATTCGTTTAGAAAGTCGTATCTTTGATTTATAAAATCTGCTGAGATCTTATTAAAGTTCTATTCGAAATATATCATTGAGACTTGGATCGTTTAAAATCGTTAATTTATTTATTGATACAGAAGATAGTCTAAGAAGATAGTAGGTTACTTATTTCGAGTATTATGCTAATTGTAAGAAGCACAGTTGCTCGCGAAAATATTCGAATATTTACAGAAAATTCTTATTCGTGTTAATGAATATTCACGTTATATATTAAATTTATTTGCTAAATAAATATCTTGCAGATAATTTCTATATACATTTTACAGACCTATATACCAGGTTTCAGATTTTACCATTGCAATGGCATCATATTACGTGAATATAATTTAAAAGATAAAGACCTATGTTATAATATAAATAAGTATAATATAAAACGTAAAAAAAAAAAAAATGATTTTACATGTTAAATGTTGTAGAAATCACTGTGCTTTAGATATTTTTCCACGGTTCTCAGTACTATGTGCAATTCTTTCGAAATGTCAAAATATTTTACATAGAATTTTACACATACGTACATAGAATTCTTTTGCTAAATGTTTGAATAGCTTCGTGAGCAAGCTGTATATCTTTCCTATGTGAAAGATATTTAAAAATAAAAAAAAAAACGTCCAATTTTCTCTTTAAGATGATATCTATAGTATTCGAAAGTAATAAGCAAATTATAAGCGTACTTAGAATGATATAACGAAATAACAGGGACAACTACTATCTACTTTGCTCTTGATAGAATTTAAGATTTCGTCCACTCGTGCACGGCAGTTCCTCTCCGCCGTTAATTTATAAATACACGAGATTTTTTCCTAACACGAAATTTTCTCATATTTCACGACAACAACAACAACAACAACAAACGAAACATAATTTTTTCTAATTCTACAGCATACTCTACGATAAACGTGTAATAATTTTACGATAACTTTTAATGGCGGTAGATTATAAATAAACATCGTTGTACAATTTTTAAACGTAAAATTCTGTTCCTAGTCTTAGATACATAATAATTATTCCCACGTATGTGTAACGTTAAGCAAAGCAATGTTATCGAATGCATTTAATTAATATGTACGTTAATACTGTAATCATATTGTGAATCGAATCGTCAGTATTATAAATGGTTTTTCTCTAATTACAGGTACAATATATAATATTTGTCTTATAATATAAAATGTTCTAACGCTTGTCTGATTTCTCGTCAAATATTTCTGCCACGTGTTTAGATTTTAATTAACGAAACGAGGATTGCAATAATTACTGAATTATCGATCAAGTGAAAATCATATGCGAGAGTGTTTTAATTATTTTAGTTTTGAATCTCTACGTTTAATCGTTTTCAAAAATTTACCGATTTAACTTGAAAATATTTCCACTTGAAACACAGTTCCTTTATTTTCCACTTTTTATCTGTAACTCGAGTAACTTCATCTCTATTACTTTCACACTTTTGCCTGAAATTTATCTCTTCGAACGTCTAATCTATAAAATGTGAAAGATTCAAGTTCTTCACAAACGTCTATCGAGAAATTTACTTTACTCCAAATTTTCTCGTCGAATCCTCCGGATTGATCTCTTTTGCATGCAACTTGTTTCCAATTTGTTTTCAACTATCGTCTTCAAAGTCTCGATCCTTCATTTCCGCGGCAGGCTGCTACCGGCTGGAAAGTCTGGATCTTTTATTTTTCAAGAGCACGCCTTCGGAAAATCAGGGAGGACGAAGTATATCTATTCGTATTTGACACTCACGCCACGTCCCTCGAACGCGATTCGTCTCTGTCCTCTGGGGAAGAGGTAATGAACTTACCGCGAATATGATTTACGAAAGGGAAGGTAACGCCGCGCGTCGTCAAGGAAAATAGGATTCCTCGACGGCTGTGCGTGCAAATAGTCGCGTTGAAAGCGCGCATCAAGCTTTTCCGCCGTGATTTGAGATCACGTCCCAAGCTCGCCAGATTTCAAATGCTCCTCTCAACTGCCGAATATATATCCCGACGATGGTTAATCGAGATAAACTACAACCAACCCAGCGGCGAATTCGAGGTGAGCCCTGTCCTTTCGAATATATCGCAATCGTGAACGAATCTCTCTCTTTCTCTCTCTCGTTTGAAGAGAGGGCAATTTGAAACGAGTCGAATGGCTGCTTTCAAACGAGTAATTGGACAAAAGTCGCGAGGAATTATGTTGTAAATTAGTCTAGAAAATTAGTGAGACACAGCGCGTAATTCTATTATCTTTATACGTTATACAAATGTATCAACTTAGCGTGGACTTGCCATTTTAGACTTGTTTCAACGAGGATGAAACTTCTGGGAAATTTAACATAATGTCAAACAAATCGTTGAAAATTGTGAAACAAAGATAAGAAATAAAGACACACCCTATATAGAGTAAAACTACTCTTTTTCTTAAGTAAAAAAATCTTCAAAGTGAATCTAATCGATTTATTTCAATTTATACGATTTCTTTTTCCAATTTTCCTAGGCAAGCATCAGTTAGTGAATTATTGAAATGTATTGAAATTGAAAGAATCGAAATTTCAAGAGATAAAACACGTAACAAGTATATATATATATATATATATATATATATATGTAATTTATGTTTTTCAAAATTATATTTCAACAAAAACAAAAAAAAATAGAACAGCAAGGAGTGAATCATTTGAATTAAAAAATGAATTCATAAAGCTGTATAATCATTCAAAGCATCACATTTTAAAACAGTAAACATCTATGTTTTCAGTGAATTCATAAGAGCCGGACTGTTTCTTCAGACAGAAAACATCCATTTTTCATACTCTGTTGACAACGATTGATGCGAAAGGATCCAGATCCAGATACCTAAGGAGTACCTCTAAATCTACAAGTTCTATTGCTGCAAAATGATGAATGATCTTTTCATACGCTTAGTCCAATGACGCTTTCCCTCTTTTCTTAAGAAAAATGTACACTTATCCATTAATAACCGTTCGAAATGTGAATTAAATAAGAATTGAATATAGAATTTAATACTATAGAATTTAATACTAGAAATTTAATACTAGAATTTAATACTATAGTATTACTATACCAATATTATACTAACAGTTATTACTACAAATACTAACTATAAATACTATACTAACTAACTATAATACTAATACTAACTAACTATACTAACTATACTACTATACTATAAATACTATACTATACTAACTATAATACTATACTAACTATACTACAAATACTATACTAACAATTATTTATACAAATACACCTAACAACGTTTCACATAATTGCATGATCACATTAAGATATGACAACTTAAATAATATATATTACCACCAAATATATTAACATATTAAATATATTAAATAAAAAAAATAAATATATATAATATATTAAATANTTAAATAAAAAAAATAAATATATATAATATATTAAATAAAAAAAAATAAATATTAAATAAAATAAAATAAATGTTAAATATATTAACACCAAATATATTAACATTAATATTGATACTATTATAAGTATAAAAATATATAAAACATAATATACTAATAATATTGAAAATATTAACAATACTGAAGTATATATACCATATATCACTCGAACTACGAACATTTTCAAACTTCCTCTTTCACTTTGAAACCGCGACTACGGTAGCATAGCGATTGAAAAAGATGATCGCAAAGAAAAAAGGAGGAAAGAAAAAAATGCAGCGTGGAGAGGCGAGGCAATTAAAAATAGAAGAAACAAGGTGAATCGATACGACTTTATTGTTTAACATAAATCCTTGGGTGATTGTTTAATGCGCATGTCCATTGGGGAAGAGTGGCTTTACCGGAAAGCAGTTTCGATCGGCTGGGCCTCGTTCTATGATAAATAGGTCTTCCTCTTTTACAGCATCCTTCCTTCCTTCGAATGGAAGATACACGCGAACAACGGATATCTAGTTTCGGCATACAATTTCGCCGGAAGCAGAGATGTATAGCCGAGGAACTACTGGATAAACTTCGAGATAGTTCGATTAAATAAAAGTTTAGAAATTATCGTTGACGATGAATGATCAAATTGTTCTTCAATGCACAAAAATTTCTAAAAGATCTAGTTTATACGTCATTCAAGAAAATCAGAAGAAAGAATGCACGAAATTTTGGGGGAATTTTTAAAATATCATCCAGAATTATATCTTTCTCGAACGATTTCGTATAATTTTTCAATAATTTTCAAGTTTTGATAACTTTCGAGTTCAAAGGATCATTTTCAATAATTTTCAATGTGTTAGACAAATTAAAAATTCTTTCTAAATTTAATATAATACTTTCAATGTGAAATTTGGAATTTTAGGTACGATATAAGCAATCAGTAATATTTAAGAGTACAAAAATAGTTGAAAATTTATATCACAGGGCCATTGGAAATCATAAAAACTTAGAGTTAAATTACATACAATTCGTTTCAGAATTTTTTACTTAATTAAATTTTATTCCCTATATCGTAGAGAATATAATGTACAAAATAAAATTGACTATCCTAAATCATTATAGTCATCTATAATCCAATGATATTATTCAGAGAGTAAATATTAAGAAGCACAAAAATTCTAAATGCAATTATTATTATTTCGTATTATTGAATTACTGAGAAATAAGAACATTCTTGAGATTCTTTGCAAGCAAAATAAAGTTATTCTCGCAGAAAGAAATTATCGGGACTCGACACACCAAGAGATCATTAGCATAAAAATGTGACATAAGTATCTCAATAAATAAAACATGAGTCTACATTCGTGCAAAGCCTCGATAGTTAACGATCGTAACAGTAACTCTTGAATCAAATTCTTCAATGATCCTCAAACTTTCGAACGAATAAGTAAACACTTGATGCATTAAAATAAAACTGACAAGCAATCGAAAATATTCTTCTTTTTTTTGTCAACTTACAAAATTATTAACGACAGAGAAATATGACTGAGCTGAAAGATTTAAGGGATTTAAAGAACAAAAAAAGAGAAAGACAGAGTTAAAATTATATTAATATATATTCCTGTCCAAAAGTTTTAGCTCACAATGTCCAATATTTTTGTACTGACATTCAACATTTAATATTCAATATTTATCGCAATATTCTGCCCAGTGAATGAACGTCATATCATGCGAAAAATTAAATTAAAGCTCACGAATTTCTTACTTAAAAGTTTTTCCTATCTGCATTGTACATTCCCTTTAACTCAATAATCCTATAAGTTTCACGGTAAATCTCGTTACTTGACATTTAAAATTCGAGATGCATTTAACGATCCTACGATAAATGTGTTATTCAAGCGTCCTTTTGACGAGAAACAATCGAGCAATCATTTCGATCGCAGTAAAAAAAAAAAAGAAAAACGAAAATTCTGTCAAAGTCGAGCGAGATCCTGGATCCACGAAAATCCTAAATTGTTGTTAATTTACAGTTCGAACGTTGGACGAACGTGACCGTATGTGACAGTTCAAAGTTCTCAACGAGAATTCTCAAAGATTTTCCAAATTCTCAAGAAACTCGAGGTGCACAGAGAGGAAATAGGGAAACAGTTGGAGAAGTAAGGGAGAAACGTCCGGGTAGTGAATGTGACGGAAAGAAATTGGCGCGAAGCCCGGCTGGCATGCGCAAAGACAGAGTGACTCTGTCGGTAGCTTCGATCGTCCAGGGGTCGACATCGTCGTCCACCGAATCAGCTTATCCTCGTGCTGTCGTGATGCTGCCCGTGCAACGCCGTTTATCACCTCGTTCTTCCGTCTCGTGATAGAACGTGGCGAGTCTATCTATCGCCTCTATTCACCACACCGCCGCCTCTGTTCTCGATCGAGAAGCGACACGAAGTGTTGGTCGCGGTG
>NIPQ01092087.1:0-47681 GCA_002806875.1 Lepidotrigona ventralis hoosana | reverse complement strand
TAAAAAAAAAAAAAAAAAAAAAAGAATAACCTCCGAACAGCTTTGTTCCTCGAGATATATTCACACAATATGAACTTGTACATAAATATCCGCAGCCTAATCATTAAAAGTTCACATCTCAGGCTCCTAATTTCTGACACTCTCCATCAGTCAGTCTCCTGTTAGAATCACGAAACTTGAATAAATTTGGAATCTGACTGTCGAACGTGAGTTTTACACGTGGAATGCTAGAGTAGTTGGATTCACAGGATCGAAGGTTAATCCGAAACGGATACCGGATAGCCTCGAGATCAGGATGTTCAAACTTTAGAATTTGAGACTAAATTGAGATGACTATTTCTAGCTACCTTAGCAAGGTAGCTACTACCTCTGGCAAAAAACTTTCGATAGAGCAAAAAACTTTGATACCCGAAGACATTCAAAAGCTTTGGAACCTTTTCGTATTCGCAAATTGGACACGAGTCGACCGACAGGATCAATAAATAAATTACATCTGTCCTCTAACTTTTATTTCATTTGAAAATATATAGATATGTCTCTATCACTCGATGATTATATAGAAACAGTCGAAGAAGTACAGTATAAGAAATTGGTCCAAGTGGAAAATTTTTACTGTTATATGACATTCGCGACTAGAAGATTATTCTCATTATCATTGATTGACAAAGGATTAATTTATGAATTATGGACAAAATATACCAAGTTGTTTAACAATTATTGAATGATAAGCATTCGAGAATATTGCAGATTTCCACGCATTCATAGTAAACTTCGAAGCGCGAAATGGCACATGGTAATTATAATGTAAAGAAAAAAAGAATATGTATACAAAATAGAAAGTACAACGGCGAAATATTTTGCAGGTAAAATAATTGCGTATCATAATCTACTTTTTTTAAACTATATTCTAAAAAAATCCGAATTTGCATGAAAATCCACAGTCAACACTGACGAGTGTGGCAATTTCTTGCAAATGATATAGTGAGAAGTTATAGCCGAATGTAAGCTCACGTTACTAATAAAAAATATTTTCTTCTTTTGCCTGTTTTTTTTTTTTTTTTCTTTTTCGTGGAGAGTATAACTTATTTATCGACTGGCCTACGTAAATTGAAATTTTATTTCGCGTGACGTATTCCAGACAAATGGAACGGTATTTTATACTTCAAAGATCCCAATTCTTTTGAATGCTTGCGTTTGGACGAAAACTTTCAGCCAGAGGTATAGACAGAGAGAGGCAAAACAAAGCGTATTTTCCTTGCTTCTTCTATCTACGGATGTGCATCACATGTTTGTTGAAGTAAATATTGCAAACAATAACGGAAGTAAGTGCGACCTAGTTTTAATAACCCTTAAATACACAAATAATTCTTTTCAACTTATATATAGAACATTTTTGAACAACTATCTTATTTAGCTAGACATGATTTGAAATAACTACCAGTTAAAAATTCGTCAAATTTCAAATTGTTGTTTTCTATTTCACTCCAAGGAAAAACGTGATTAAAAAAAAATAGTAATGAAAAAAGTAAAATGCGTAAAAAAAAAAGGACATACAGTATTAATTTGAAAATTCTGCTAATGCAGTAAGTTTGATATTAATGTACGATTGTTTTCTAGACAAAAATAGTCATAGCGAAAAGGTTAGAAGACCAAAAATATTTCTCGCAATGTGTCACGAATCAGAGCTCTTTGTTATCGATTCTTTCGAATGCGGTGGCATCTGTCTCCATTGCTACTTCTTGGTCCAAATATAAAAGGTATCAAGTTCAAAGAGATTCGGATTGTACATACTTATCGAATCACACCTATTCTAATACGTTTCTTTCGGAATCCATTTCGCAATCTTCGAGACTGTATACATTTAACAAACGTGCGAGAATTACACGATTGTTATAATTAAACTGTAGATATCGAGGTTTCCGGTATTTTCAGGAAATTCAGGATTCTATGTGCAAAGAATATACGAAAAATATCAAAAAAATGGAACATCCTGCACGTTCATGAAAAATTTAATGTTGCGAGCATGCACGCAACTCGTACAATATGAGAAGCTAAATAAAACATTCAAAGTGCTAAATATTTATTAAACGTAATATTGCCTGCGTCGTGTTCATGTAAGAAGAACATTTATTTATTAAAGTGTAGTATTTTGGTGTTTATTGTAATATTCAACAGATGTACCTATTTAGGCTCTATTTCTTATTACTAGGATAAAAAAATATGAAAAGAAATACCTCACTAAAAAAATATGAAAAGAAATACCTCACTAAAAAATATGAAAGGATAAAAAAATATGAAAAGAAATACCTCACTAAAAAATATGAAATTACAAAAAATAGCTCGTAGCGTGTTAAGTATTGATGCATTATCGATATTTAAAGATCTTATTTTCTTCGAAGATATCAAGCTCATATCCTACTTCTATTCATAGTTTAAATAAAAAAGCGTACGCGATGATAACGCAGCATGAAAAAGTATAAATTATTACTCTTCCTCGTAATAATTTTTTACGCTACATTGTTCTTGTTATGATGCAGGTGTTGTTTCTCATTTTCAACTCGTGTAACGTGCTCATCACATTTCACACGAGAGAGATTAAAGATACTCGAGCCTTTCCGATTAGCGAAATAATTTTTTCCAATTTTTTCGTAGAATTTTACATTTGAAAATCTGTTCAACAGATTCAACGGTTTAGTTAAACATTGAAACTTGGCAAAAATCTGATTATTTAAATCAAACGTTAGAATTTAATACCTTAGGATCTATATTTGAAAATCTTTCCCGCCACACGTTTAACGATTTGATAATGAAACATTAAAATTCACACAGGAATGTATATTCGTGAATTCTTCTCTACATATTTGATGATTTAATCAAACATTAAACGGGGCTTACATTCTGAAAATCGTGTTTAATTAAAGACGTCAAATTGCTTTTTTATGCCTTCGTTTGGTGACGCCTTGGAATAAATGCAAGATTTGAATCCGAGAGAGGCAAATGATATCGTGACGGTATCTAATGCAACAACATAATTAATGCAAGGCGAAATTAGTCAATTACTTACACGCGTTCAATCCGTCTGTTTAATTACAATTGGAATTAATTACTTCAATGCTCCGTTTATGCAGGAACTTTTGGCGAGATTAACGGATCAACCTTGTGATACAATGCGCGCGAATTACAATCACAGTCATTACCATTTGACACGTTTTGCCACTGGGATTGCAAGGACTATGAGTGTTCCAAACTAACACTGAAGTCCATTTTCAAACAGGTTCATTGTTAAAGTTACCGCGTGAAAACTCTCGGAACGCGAATATCTTTGTGGAATTTTTTTTTTTTTTTTTAAACAGCTCGATAAAGGCAGTCTTCTGTTTCGAAGGTATTTTCAATTTTAGTTCCAGCAGGAATCACACGTTGCATTTTGTGTCAATTTATATTTATCGAATTCGACTTTTTAACTCTCGGCTGACACTGTTGGTTCAATTCGAGTTGGTTCATTGCGAGTTATTTGATACATTAGAAGTTAATTTATTTTAACTCATTAATGCCCGCCTGCTGCTGCTATCTGCCAACTTCCGGGAATATTGCGAAATTTAAATTGTTTCTTCGTTCGATATTTTGCCAGTGTATAATTCACTGACGTGTATTTAATTACAAAGGCCTGATCCTTTTTAAATGACTGTCAAATCTTTGCAGAATCAATATGTTGTACATTTGTTTGTTTTGTTAAAAGCAGTGCAATATTAGAAACCCAACAAGTTTTGATTGGTACGAACTGTCCAAAGTTGAAGCATAGACTGCTTTTCAACGATAACATCCTTCTCGGGAAACATGAACGAAACTCGAACAAGTACACTTTTTTTTCAATAAAACAAACAACAAGCTCGTATAATAAGGCTCATTTTAAGCGTGTGTGTTTTATTTTATTATTTAAGGCTTTCGATAAAATTTCGCAAGAGACATCATCATAATAATCCCAGATTTCAAATGGACCTTTTGTGTGAATCTAACTTTTCTTATAAAAATCACGACAGGAAGTTGAACGTGTATAACCTGAATAAATATCGAAATTTATTTATCTTTTCATAGGTAGGTGTTAATTTTTCATCGCCATGTTCCAATCTCGTATCAAGATTAATTATTACTTAGAACGGAGAGGACGGACGAGGATTAATGATTTAACATTATACTTCAATTCCTTCGAATTTCGCAAAATTGCGGAATCTAGGTCAAAACGTAAACGACGAAAAGATATTAAACGAATCTTTGGAGTTTACTTTTATCATCTTAAATATTAAGAAATGAAGTAAGGATTCGATAGCATGAATCGATTGAAAAGGGTTGACAGATAAAATTTGTATTAATTGACGAAATTATTAATTTTTACAAAATTATTAATTAATACAGATAAAATGTTAATGCAACGTTGACTCTTCGGATGAGTTAACACATTCGGAAATCTTATACGCACGTCTCACGTATAAGAATAATTGTCAAGAATCGGTAGTTGAAGATCTAAAAGAATTCTGTTCATTAGCATCGGGACTATGAAATTCAATATGAATTTCGATTCCTTTTTTTTACAATTACTATAACAAGTTTTCAGAACTTGCTATTTGTACAACAGCCATATAAATTTTAAAGGGTAGACTTGAGTTCAAGGCCACGATGGATCCACACCTATGAGAAAAATATTTCTAACTCTGTTCTCTCACACGTTTCGATGACAATTTCCGAGCAAAAAGTTCCTCGAGAGTTCACTTTTTCACCTGATATATCTGTAATGTGAAATCATCTCCGGAGAAAGAAATCAAAAGTTTTGAAACGAGCGCCAATTTNATAATTGAAACGAAATTGCGAAATAATCGCTTAAAGGGGAAGAGCGAGCCGGTGAATTTTCACGGTGAAACGCACGATTGTCGTTCGATTGGTCGTCCTCGCGGTTATTTGAGCTCGATTCATTGAATATTCTTCGCGAGGATAAAGCGAATTTCATAAACGTCGATTATCCAGCGACCCAGACGAAAAACTGAACATTTATCTGAATTTATCATGAAGTCACGGAGTCGATATCGCCGGATATAATAGCCATCGATGTTGCGCGTAGAAATGACAATGCTGTATCCGACGATGAAGATTTTCGCGAAATTGTCACGAGGATCACTTCAATTCGACAATGTTCGAACTTAATTGTTTTGCACTGTCCGAAAAAAAGAACAAACGTGAAAATCATGAAAAACGATTGATTAAAAACAAAATGACCCTCAATTCGGCTATTTCCGAACGACGAAACAAAGCAAAATGTAATTGTTGAGATTAAATGTTATATCATAATATACGCGACGAAATAATCTTCAATCTGACAATTTTCAAAAAGTGATTAATAATTTTCTTTGTTGCAAAAGGAAGTTTCAGAATTTTTTATTGCAGCAACGTTAGTAGAATTTCTAGAAATTTGTTTGTGAAATTCTGACAGAAAGCTTACGTGAAAAGAGTTAAAATCAGAAAGTATATATACACATATTTACCTTGAAATGTACAATGTACAATGTTTTAATTAAAATGCATGATATCTTAAAGTACCTTCAAATGCATATTATTATTTAAAGGCTGAATTCACTTAACAGTACAAGCTAAATTTAATACAAGGTAAAATATATATTTTATAATTATTATAATAATACAATAATATGATATGAAGAAGATTTCATTTGAATTCCAATTATGCTCACAAAAATATGAAATTACAGAGATATTCGTTATTCCAGTAAATAATTATAACCAAAATACATCTCAACTTTCACACAAAATTACATCCCTGTTGTAATTATTAGAAAATAAAAATATACATATCGTTTTAACGACGAAAGACGATTATTGTTCGAAAATCACGTAACGACCATCTACGATATACATCTTGTAAAAACATGTTTCAAATGACCGCTAATTACTTCAAAAAGTTGCAGAATAAATCCCTGACATCTTTATTTCTCTTGAAACTTACCGCTGCGATGAAACTTTCGTAATGATAATGGAATTTCATCGCGCTTATACAGATTATCGTGGAACGGTAGATAATGGGTCGACAGCAGCAAAAATATAATTATTTCAGTATTTAACGCGTTCCTGAAGCTTGCGTTCGTCCCGTGGATGCAAAAGTTTCGAAAAATAATCATGAAATCTCTCTGCTGCATTTTTACGAAAAAAGGATAAAAAGAAAAAAAAAGAAAAGAAAGGGAGAAAAAGCAATTCCGACGGTCGCTGAAAATAACGTTTTATATTTTTCTTTTTTTTTTTTTCTCAGTAAGCGGGAATTTAAATTCGTTAAATGTTAACAGAAAGTTAGTGCATTGAAAATATCGTGGAAAAATTGTGAAGTCAGGAAATCAATTCACAAATAGTAGTGCTGCCAAGATGACAGCATTTTGTTTCGAATTTGATGAGACAAGAAAGATAAAAAAATGATACGAATAAAAAGTGAAAAATAATTTCTTTACGAAAATTTACGGTTAAATTATACAAGCTTCTACGATATCACTGCCATTTGACTTCAAGTTCTTCCAATTATACTTTATCAATTCATATTTACGCGTGTCAAATATTAATTACTAATTAATACACGGAAATTTCATCGAATAGATTTTCTTCTTAGAAAAAACGTATACTCTGTACATTTAATCCTTAAGACTCATCACCAAGAGAAATTACGATTGATTATTATAATTATTATAAGTGAAATTTCACTCGAATGTATTTCTCGTTGTCGTTGAAAGTAATAAAATCGAACGGGAAGAATTGAATTTCACTCAAATATGATCTGTAAACAAATATTTCAATAATCAGAATATTTGTGGGATTTTTTTAATGAGGGATTTAAACCAGAGAAAAATATCGCGAACGCGACTGGAAACATAAATTTAATGTTTGCAGAAGGAATGTAAATGTTGCAGCTATGTAAATATTAGTAGAGTTCGACGGTGGTTTGTGAAATTCGACGCTGGTAATTTTTCACCTGGGAAACGAACGAAGAGAAAAATTGGAAAACATGATTGAGAATGATATTCCGATAGATATTATTGAAGACAATTGAAAGTAGATATTATATCAATAGATCTAATATATATGGTAATAAATAATAATTTGAGACACACGCATTAACTACAGATTTCTAGATTAATTTTAAATCATACACATGGAATGTCCCCTTTGAACTTTGAACTCGAAGAATTAATTATGAACTTATACTGAATTAATACTGAACATTAAACAAGAATGAAATTACTGTGAATCACTGTTATCTAACATTAAGAAAATTTATAATAACAATATCAAAATCTTGTTATTGCAATTAGCAATAATTGTATAAGCCATGAATAAATATAATCTCGAAATATTACATTAGTACTGTTTTTTCAAGAACGTAAATTCTTTCGAAGAAATTACAGAACTGGAAATTTTTATAAATTTCGAATAGTTAATTGTTGAATTTATATTGACTAAATGTAAGTAAATTGTCTTCAAGAAATGAAGAAAAACATTTTATAAAGTAAGTTTTCCCTTACGCGCCAAACAAAATTTTAATTGTAAAAAACGAAACTTAAATATGAAACTAAATTTTACATATACAATAAATATTTTAAAATTGCTATCGCGTTACTAGAATTCTGAATATCAAACAAAGATGCGCGCGTAAACGCATCTCACCGAAGTCGTTTTCGAATTTCTGACTTTTCAAATCGTCCGTAGCAAATAGATCAGGCAACATTAATATTCTGATCACCGAATAAACGACGATAATAAAAACAGAGACGAACCGTAGCACGTAAGGCAAGTAAAAATATTCGCATGGTGAATAAACTTCTTCTCGAAAAAGTTCCAAGGTGACTAAAAAACAATCCACGGCCATTTTCGATATCAGTGACAAAACATCGGACTATTTATATTCACTTTTTATCGAATTGTCACATCCCTCGTTGCACAATCCCTATTAATTCTCTCGTTTTAAGCGAACTACAAAATACGAATTTTCTAGAACAAAGAAGACGTCGAAATAAAAAAAAAAAAAAAATGACCCTACCACGAAATAAGATGCTATTACAGATCACATATTTCAGTTATTTTTTTCATGTTCGGACAATTTATTTAAAATACGAATTTACGAAACAAAAACACTGGAGATTCCATTTGTTAGAAATAAAGAAATAACTCATTAAGTTAACTAATTAAACTAATTCGTCAACCACAGTGTTAACTGAATACAGTGCCAAAGTAATTGATATTTATTATTGCTACATGGAAAAATCTTATTAGATGATTTCTTTCGTGCCTTGGAGTTTTTTAAAGTACGTAAAGTGTATAAATGATTCGTAGAGCTGGATCTGGACTACTTGGAAAGGCGAGGAGGCGAGACAATAACTTGTGAAAACGCCGAAAGTGGATCGAAAGAGGAAGAAAGCCCTGCAGACACTCTGGATCGTGTCAAAGTTGTGTTTCTCGGTGCACCTAGGGTGGGAAAGTCCAGCATAATCAGGGTGAGCACGAATTTTTCGTTGACATCGAATCAATCGATATCTATCTCTGTGCCTGTTAATAGAAATCCTTTCAGTTTTTCACTAGTGAAAATATTAAATATTCGTTTCTTTTTTTTTTTTTAATTAATTCTTTAAAGCTTTTCGATTCGTATTCGAATTCATCGATTCATTCGTTCACGTTGTAGAATGGCAACGACATTAATTTTCGAATTAAAATTGCCTGGTCTGACAGTAATTTCAATTCGTTTAAATTGAAATTAGTATTTGTTTAAATTAATTATCATCAGTTTTCTATCAAGTCATCTCGCGTAGTCTTGCTCGCTTTTCACGCAATTTTAAAGCAATTTTCGTTTTAGTTATCACCATTTTAATTCGATGGTAGAATCTCAATTTAATACTTACACTTAATTGTTTCTAATTACCTACACATCTATTACTATACAAATGTGTTACTACATTTGTTTCTACAAATAAAATAATTAGAAAATACATATATATATTTTTTTTTTATAAGTTATTTAGTTGTTTATTTTAATATCCTCAAACGTGATTACGAGAATGCTAGGATTTCAATGCAATAATATCAAAATAATTCGACGATGAAAGCTACCATATTATTATGTGAAAATTATTATATTATTATAATAATTCCCATGAATTAAGCTGTCAGTAACACGAACAAAACAAGACTACAAACACGTATTTATATCTTCTATTTAATTGAAGCTTTCGTTGGAATAATATGATGAAACTCTTCTACTATTTAAAAGAAAAAAACATTTCGACAAGAATAATATAAAATATATATCTATCTACTTTGTTCAGCCATTTCCAACAAACAAGCAATTAAAATTGTTATTATACAAGTAATAATATAAAGTCATGCTATTTTCGAAAACCAATCCCTTGTAAATAACTGACTAATTCTTGTCATATTCAGTAATTCTCTTAAAATAATAATAATAACAACAATAATAATAGCAAGATAAGAGTTTGTAGGTGATCAAATTTCGTTTGAATTAAAAGCATGCGAAACGTTAAAAATTTCGAGTGATGCCAAACTGAGTGGGCAGCAACTTTTCAACTTTGAGGGAAACGTTTTTTCCTCGAGGCTGACTGTTGCCGGCGAGATTAAATTTCGTTCGAATTAAAAGCACGTGAAACATTGAAAATTCTCGTGTGGGACCAGGGGCACACTGTGACTTCTGTCTAAGGGACGTTTTCCCTTGATGCTGACTTCCGTCGCCGAGATTAAATTTCGTTTCGAATTAAAAGCACGGGAGAACGCGCGGACATTTTCGAGCGATAATGTCAGCTCGCAATCAGTTGGGTTGCAACTTTCGATTAAAAGACGCTTACGTCGAAACCGAATTCCTCCATTGAGATCCTTCCTGCGTACTCTAACACAGTACAGTTCATTCTGCACACGTCTTCAAACAACTGAGACCTCGTCAATTAGACATTAATTTTCACCCGCCTGGCTGCGAGTAGCACGTTACACGCTCGCTTGTTCAAACTTTCCCTTGCCACAACAACAATGGCTATCAAAATACACTTTTCCAAGCGTCTGCCTGAGCTTTCATCTGGGCAACTTGGGTACATCGTAAGGCACAATTGACTAACGTCACGTAACAGAGCTGTCGCGCAACTAAATTAAACGCAGCCACATCGACTTGAATTGGCTGGTGCTTCCGTGAAATACTTATTAGCCCCACTTTGAACTGTTTTCCTTGAAATACGTGGTGAACAATACGCAATAACCATATTTATACCGTGTAGATGGTCCTTCAGATTTTTGCTTCAAAGTTAGAAGAAATGTCAGCAACTTACGTTTAAAGGAAGGTACGTTCCATCGTAGAGACGTGAATTCGTCGCGTTATTCCGAATATTCCTATTTTTAAACAATAACTTGTGTGCCTTGAACACATCAGTGTGTGTGGAAAACAAAGACCTCTACGAAGAGTCCTTCTACGAGAGGGCTGTTCTTGGAAAAAATTGGAAACATGGTTTTCTCTTCAATTCCTTAAGGGTGACATATTTTTTAATAAAATTATTTAAAATATTACATTTTTAATTGCATGGGGGATTCAATTTAAAGAGAAAAATAAAACTAGAAAAGCAGTAAAGAAATTAATAAGATACCGAAAAGGCACGAGAGATGAAATTTTTATACTACTCGAGGGAAGATTCCGAGAATAAGAAAGTGGAAAAACGAGACCTGTTAACACTCGAGCCGGTTGAAGACCGCGATCGATGTTCGCGAAAGCTCGTTGGGGACTGAAAGAAGTCACGCGTAGCTGCATCTTTCACGAAACCTCTCGACGTATATATTTGGTTAATAGAATCGTAGAAAATGCAAGAAACGACCAACATAAAGAATTGAAGATGCGCGAGTTTGAAGATCCATACTTACGAATAATTTAAGAATTTAAATTAGAAGTGTCAAAATCACACAACAGATTTAAAATATAAATGAAATGAATAAAACACGATCGAATTATTTAACTAAGTTATCCATTTGGAAAATTTATAATATCTATCTTGATCTTTATTTCATTCATATTTAACTTCAATTAAACAAACGATAAGACTTCATGAACAATAAGAGAGTTGATTTCAATAAGACTTCAAATAATAAGAGAGAGAGTAAGTTTTCCAACTTAGATATCAGTTTTGTTTCAATTTCTATGGAGTGGAAAAGTATAACTTTTTTACTGAACGTTGACAAAAAAAGAAAAATATAAGTACTTCACACACACATATATCGACGTTTTCCCTATTAGCAAAGCTAACGAGAGGTTCAGCTTTTCGGCTCGAACTGTGACGGCCATCGCTTCACAAGATGCGAATGACTTCCGCTCATTTCCGAAGCCAGTTTCCGGTTAACTGTCGTCTCTTGAGGAAATTGAAAGTCGTTGAAAAGGGAATATTGCATCGGGAAATATGTCGAATACAAGATTTTCTATTAAATCTCAATTTAATAGAAATATGAATTTTTCTCAGTTAAATGAAATTTTAAAATCTTTTTAATTACGAGAATGTTACTTTTTTTTTAACTACTAGAAACACTAAACGATAAAAATGATTCTTTTCTTATTATACTTATATTATTCTCATTACATTATAGATTAATGTTATTGTATGTACATAAATTTGTTAAAATTCCTGTAAAATTTCTGTTACCCAATATTCATTTTATTTACGCTCCATTCTATGGTCCTTTTCACCATAATAATAAAGTTCTAAACCAAATTATCTAAGTAAATATATAATTAAATTTTATTTTCTTCCTCCACTTCAAACAGCACATTTATTCTGTCTAGCATTAAAGAATTATCATAATTGTCACTACTGTTAATAATGAAATTAATCTAAATCAACCGAGGCCACAAATTCGCATAATTTTTTTTATTAACCGATGACAAAAAAATAAATTTCAAATTCGAATTCCGCGAAAAAAAAAGACAAACGATCAAAATAACTGGCATTTTCAAATCAAGTTTAGAATAAAATTTCTACAATGTCAATTTCCAAGTGTTGCAATCTTTTCGGCAAGCAGTGTATATTTCTAAACAAACGAACGACTCGACAAGTCAAATGGATCGCCGATTGCGCACGACACTTCAAACCAGTCGAGTAGCTTTCGAGTTTCACCAGCAAGAAGTCCCAGAATTCTCGCCATTTGTTTCCCCTGATCAACGAGAACGACAATTTAAATCGGAGGAATCGGCGGTGTTAGTACTCGTTTATGTGTTCCAGCAATTTGTGTGGAGCGAATTCTGCGAGGAATACAAGCCGACCGAGCGTAGGGAGACTTTCTATCCGAGCGTGGTGCTCGCCGATCGATTGTACGAATTAAAAATCACGGATCTACCGATGATCCCGTATTTCCCGGTCAGCTCGCACCTCGAATGGACAGACTTCCGTTATTACGGACTACGAAGTGCAAACGCCTACGTTCTCGTGTTCGATCTCAGCAATCAGGACACGTTTCAGGTATGTATGCAAAGAAATATGTCGTAACGGCTATGAAATACGTGCCATTTGTCGTCACTGCCAAACTTCCATTTACAGCTAATATGATACATTAGATATAGAAATTAATTCGATGTCTCGTCTTGCAGACAAACTTGCCATTTATTGGTAATTGGTCATTTTTTGGTCACTTTGCCATTTATCTTTCTCTATGATCATTCCAGGATCAAAAGGAAATTGCTTTTTTTCAATTTTTATTTGACGTTTGCTTCCTCTTTATGGGGAGTTTGCATTTGGTAATACTAACTTTCAATCTTCAAACTTTTGTGTCGAGACATTCTTGGTCAAGTGCATGTGAACTGCTATTAAAAAAATAGCCTTTAATTTAAAATGGAAAAATATATTGTTTCTTTTAATCATTTACGCTATAAACGTGACGATTTGTGCTTTGAAGTTTAATACCTAAGAAATTTCTACATCTAATAGCATTTAGATATATTTGCATTTTTGTCGACGTGGAGAAAAACTGCACTATGATTTTCAAAACAGCTGAGAAAGTCAAGATTTAATAATCTTTTAGATTTGATATTGATATTTCCTACTGATATCTTCAATCAATGAAAAGTCAAAGTTAAAGTTAAGTGACTTCCCTTAATTATTTTCGTAAATGATTAATAAACGATTCTCTAGTTTATAATTTAATTATTAATATTAGTATATCGTATAGTTGGAAAAAAATGGAAAAAAAATTCTACGAGTATAACATCAGGCGAATAAAAACAAACCATCGAGTATCCACATCACAAATATAGACGCAACTATATTATAATATCTTCGTCACTTATGCTTGTCATGTAGGGTGCAAGATTATCTTCCCTATTCGAGACGAAAGCTTATTACAAGAGAACTGGCGGTACATTTTAAATCTTTTCTCGGTAGCTTTATTGACTACAAAAAGTTTGAATACGTGTAAATTTTTTTTCTTAAATTTCTAATATCAATAGTGATTTATTACCTGCCCATAAAAATCAGACAATTCAGAAAATGTGATTTTCGACTTATCACTTATTCGTTTACCTTTGTAATTTGACCAGTGATTCATATTCTGAATAATACGAATATCTGTAAATTTTATCCTTCATCGTGAACAAGTAAAATCAGCTGGAAAGGAAGATTAAAAAGCTCGCTTTAGAATAATGTATTGTCAACGATTTATTTAGTACAAAACTATCTCATAGTTCTCAACTTTCGTTCTTTTTTATTTTTTTTTTTTTTTATTTGCAAACATCACTTTTCAAAAGTTTCGTGTTTGTATGTCCCAGAGAATCTTTTTAAAAAGATTTTTCCACTCCAGTTGCTACCAGACACCCCCATTTCATTACAGACTTTTCTTTATGTTTAACGGAGCGATGGAAACTTTCTTCGTTCTATCTTTATTGTGACTATCCCTCCTTCTTTATACTCTCTTAGGAAAAACTACTCTGCTTGAAGAAGGCCGTTTCGCGTTTTAATAAATTTATCGATTCGAAAGACTTGGAGAAAATTCTATCGAATTGAATCTAATTCTATCCAATTATAAAAACGGGCAATTTATGTTCCCTCACTGTTAAGCATATTAGAAATACAATTTCCAGAAGATATTGTTTGAGAAATTTTTATACATGTTTAATAAATTCTTATACGTTCACTCGATAAAATTCCGTATTGTTCTTTTAACCCTGAATATGACCTATAACTTTTCATATTAATATATATACAATATTAAAAAGCACTTTAACATGAAATTGGAATAGAAATTAATAACGTGTAATTTTTATATTTCTCTTAATTTTAAAAAATTTTTTCAACGATTGAAAGTACAATTCAGTACAATCTAATGGAATATCTGTTAAAAATATTCCAACGTAAAAAATAGAAAAAAAAAAAAAGAAGTGAGAAATATCACTGGACAGATATGTGAATCAATTTTATACGATTACGAAAATTTCAGTGCCAAGAGCACGAGAAATAAAATTTCTGTTTCATTGGTTTCTCGTATCAAGTCCCGCGATATTCTAAATACACTTGTTCATGAATATGAATTATGAATACTTAAATCAAGACGTGCGTATTATAATATTGCTTCAATCTTCGGCCACCTTCTCAGAGTTTCATATTTGTTTTATTATCTAGAACTGATTCTTCAAAGATGTTCCACATATTCGTTAATATCCTATATACTTTTCATATTGCTATTATTCTCTGTTTATTGTTACACTTTGCCAATTTATTTTAAGATTAAAAACTATTTATACGTACACTGTGTATCTTACATACATTTATTCACTCTCACTCGTTTCTTCCATTTTCATACTCTCGCTCTATCATTAACTTTCACGCCTCCTTACAATAATCGAATAACATGGTGTTGACAAAAATTTATAAATTGTTCGTAGTATTTTACTATTGAGTTTGTTTGCTTAATGACTATCGCATATGTAGAGATTATGATCAACCATAATATATGAGATTATGAGCTTAATGACTATCGCACCCTATGTAGAGATTATGATCAACCTTTAACATCGCCAAATGATATCAAAATAGACAATATATATTATTTCTCTCTCTCTTTCTCCCAATATCTATACTAAAATAATTTCATTTGTAACACGACAGTACATTAGGACGTTACGAGAGCAAATCTACGAAGCACGGGACATGAGAGGGGTACCGTTATTGGTAGTCGGGAACAAGCAAGACGAATTGTCGCCTGCGGCTGCTTCCGGAACTCGCTACAGGGACATCGTTAATCTCGTTCGGAAGCACTGGCGATGTGGCTACGTCGAATGTAGCGCCAGATTTAACTGCCGTGTTGTACAGGTACGTATAACATGAAAATTTATTATTAACAGGTTAACTATTATGGTGATTGAGCCATGATCAACAATTTGCCACTAACGCCACGGTCACCGATCATCAAGTTATTTCGATTGTTAATATGAACACTGTCGTATTCGTGAAGCTTTTCATATTACAAATTTGACAAAAAAGCAAATATCTATACGTGTACATTTGCATCCGTAAATCATCGGAGAAAATTAAGATGTAATTACGATCTACATTATGAAGTAAAATTCTAAAATTGTAATATTATAAAATAAAATTGCATCAGATAGTATTTAATTTTTATAACGAGGAATTATACACCAAAGATTTCACCAAAAGTATCGCTTGAACTATTGAACGCTTGATTGATTTGTACAAATTTGCAAAATTTGTCTCGAATTATTCATAAATATAAAAGTTTGACCTTTCCCGTATATGAGTTCTATTGTTCCGAAGATATTGTATTAATGTTCTAATAATTATTTTGCTTAAAATAAGCAACGAAATGAGCAAGTGAGCCGGTGATTTATGGACAGGAGTGTAGATGTATAAAATTAAATGACAAACTCAATGTATCGTACTAAAATAAATGAAAATTATTTCAGGCGTATAAAATTCAACGTGTAAATCAAAAGTTAAATGTACTATTGCTATATTATATATATATATATATATATATATATATATATATATATATAATTGTAACATAATTTTACGAAACAATTTAGAAGTCCAACCACCAGTTATGCGAGCGAGGGAAAATACTCCTCGAGGCAAATTCTCGATTAGTGTTCAAGTAACTTAAAGTTCAAATGACTTTGAGATCTTAAGATATCATATCGAAATAATCTGGGCAAAATGGCAACTTGTCTTCGTATACTTATAATAATAATACTATAAAATTGACTGTCTCATAAAAGCGCTTATATTGTTCGTCTTTTAATAAATACTCCATGACTTTCAGATAAAACAAGTACATTTCTTATGTTTTGTACATTATATAAAAGAATTTTTAATCGTTATTAAATCTACCAAAAATTTAAATATTTTTAATCGAGCACAAAAATATAAAAAAAAATTTCTAAACATGTGTGTGTGCGTGTGTGTACGAATGTGTGTGTAGAGTAAACAAACATATATATTTATAGTAACAAGTATATATATATATATATATAAAATATATATATATATATATATATATATATATATATATATAAAAGATGTNTATACCAGATGTCTGTTTTACTATTAATGACATTCAAAACAAAGAATTTTAGGAAAGTTGTTTGATATAACCATGGACAGAAAGAGTTCTTTTGCAAGTGTAGTAAAGGAAATTTTGGAAAAACTTAAATAAAACTTTACATTTATTCATAAATAATATGATGTTCAGATTAATCCAACGAAATTACTTTATTTTTTGAAGAGTCACAAAATTGTTGAGAAACTTGTATTAAAACAGTTGCATGAAAACATACAGTCAACTGAGACTTGAAAACATTTGTAAAATCAATTTGATATGTACCTTCAAATAATACAGAAAAGAATAAATGTAAAGCCTTTAAATCAACTTCTACGTCTATAAACTTTTTCTAATAAAATTTCATATTAAATATAAAGACGATGCTATACCATTACGACTATTAGCTAAATCAAAATTTCAAAAAAAGGTATTATAATAAAACTCATAAAACTGACTGAATTTGGTTAATCAATGATTAATCGATGAAATTTTTCTATGAAACTACTTAATTAGTACAAAAGTATAAATTTATATATAAATTTTATTACGTATAAACTCGTATGTAAAAATATTTGTTTATTATTATTATTATATTATATATACAATTAATAATACAATTAAACTAAATTCGTACTTCAAGTTATTCATTTCTTTATATAAATACAGTTAAGACTATAAAATACACAAATTTTATAGTAGAAACTATAAAATACACAAATTAACATATATACTTCTTAGTACAAATTATTATTGTAGCTATGCTACAATGATACTAACTGAGAATTAGAAATAGAATAAACAATTACAGACAAAAAAAAAAGAAAATCTGAATATCATTATTATTGACTCAATTATCAATGCTAATATTGATAATTACTAATTCACAGTATTACTAACTCAGTTACTGTTATCAAAACTAACTTAATTACTGTTTATACTTATCTATTACAACTTGGCAAATTAATCCTAGTTTTTTGTCTACAGTATTATTTCGAATCTGATTTATTGATCCTTTGTTGGAATTAATGTCTTCATGAGTACTATGAATACAATTTACCTGACATTTTTTATTTGGAAGTGCAACAGGTGCCTTTGATACTATTTGAGAATTACTTTCAATTTCTATAGGTTCTGTGTTAAAATTATCCTTTTTATCAGATGGAATGATGACAATTTCCTGTGAATTTGATTTTCTATGAATTTCATCATCTGACATGACAGGATCCAAAATGAAACTTTCAGAATCATCTGAATTCACATCTTCTTTTATATTTATTAACTTATTTGTCTGTTTGTCAACGTTAGACAGTAGAATATGCTTGTGTTGTGGACTATACAAAGCCACTGTGCTACATGAACTACATATATCACTATCATAACCTATTATCTCTATTTTCTTTGTGTCATTTTGTTTGCTATTAACTGGTTGCTTCAATGTATCTGTAACATTCTGACTTAATGACTGTCTTTTTGTTATAATATCTGTACTTTTTTTATTCACTGTACTTTTATTCACTGTACTTTTATTCACTGTACTTTTTTTATTCACTGTAGAATTTGTTTGTGGTACTTTTATAATGTCAATATTTTTTAAGTTACTTAAAACAGATAATACCTTTTTCTTACTTTGTAAACTATTCCCGTTGTCATTTTGAGTAGCTAGAGTCTGATCTGTTTCCACAATGCTATCCTTTCTTTTCAATGGTATTTCATTATCTCTATTGTTATTACTTCTAATATTCTGCCAAATAGTGTTTCTGTTACTTTCCCAAACATTTTTTTTTAATCTTTTAGTTGTGTCCGACGATTGTTTTCTGTGAGTATTTTCTGAAAATATTTCATTGCAACTGCTGTTTTGCGAACTTACTTCCATCATTTCCAAGTCATCATCATTAAAATTAACTTCGCTTTCTATTTCCATATCTTCATTATTAATATTACAGCCATTTTGTTCATTTGAACTAGATTTCATGGTCCACTTAATATAAGAGTTTTCTAAAATTTTTTGTTGTTCAGTTAATTCTTCCTTTAATTTGCTGATAATACTACTGAAAATGAATATCATATCTCCAGCATCCTGCAACGTTACTATATTTTCTGTAATATATTTCGACTGTACTTGACTTATATGAAATTTATATTTTGAAAACTTATATTTTAATCCTTCTATCACATTTTCAATGTGATGTTTAAAATTTTCTCTCTGTTTCTCTTGTCCATTTTGTAATACAGAAGTATTGGTTCCAATTAAATGTGAATTACAATTATGGCAATTTTGTCTATCAAAAGCATCATCTCCTCTAACAAACCTTATATCTTCAACAATATTGCATCTTTTCTTATTACCATTATTTGATCTTAAATACATTGTTTTATTTTGGATTTCAAATAGAGATGAATTGGAAGAAGAAATATCAATTAAATCATAATCTATAATAGTCTGCTTTTTATTTTGAATGCGTTTTATTTTCTTTTCTTTTATAACTCTGTTATCATTATCAGAATTATCGAAATCACTATCACTTGTTAAATGTATAAGTCTTTTTTGATTATCAATATTCTTTCTTTTTATATTATTTCTATATGTATTCATATACTTTTTACTGCTATAATTTTTCAACACAGAACGGTTATTATTTGAATTTTTTCTTAAAGAACTATTTTTGTCATATGTTGTATCAAAACTTAACTCATTGTTAGATTCTTCTGTCGATGAAATAATCTGTTTATAATCTCTTTTTCTGAAACAAGAAATATCTATATTTGTTTCTTTAATAATCTCTATTTGCTTCTTTTTAACATATTTTATTTATTACTTTTTATACACACACTTCTTATTCATTTTATCTCAAAACACAGATATAATGTAAATATGTGCAATTAAAATTTTATTCTATTATAGAAGTTATACTTTTATTATTATTATAAGTTATTATACTTCAAAGAAATTCGAATAAATTACACTTTGAAAGTCAAATTAAGATTAATTGTATCTAAAAAAAAAAAAAAGACAGCTTACCTACGAATTACAGACATAATGATAAAGTGAAATTATTTAATTAATCAAAAATACGTCCCTTTGTCACAAACACTTTGTTAAATATCAAATCAAATATCAAACATACAAAATCACCACTAGAGGTACAAATTGGGTACCGCCATTTTGGGTAATTTTCGCCATCTATAAAGTCAATGTGAAACTATATTTTACTGTTAGAGCCATTTGCGATTATAGATATATAACTTACTTGCATTCAAAAATACATTCAAAAATACAAAATTTTATTTATTAAATATATATTGTACTAATGAGGAAATTATTGTAATTTAAATACAGCAATTAATTTATATAATTATTCATTGCTGTGTATAATAATTTAATTTATAATTCGTATTGATTACGACGTGCATATAGCATTATGAATTACATATTAGAAATATTTAACATTATTATAATTTATTAGCAAAATTTTTATACGATTTAAAAACAGTTACGAATGTCTTTTATATCAATAATTAATAAGGTCGATGTTAAGAACAATTTCTAAATTTTGGAAAGAAAGAATTTCTAAAAGAATTTCTTGAGATTTATATTGATATTATATTACATTTTAAACTAAAGCATTTCACTTATTAATTATCAAATTTGTTTTTATCTGTTGAACATCTGGCTCTGCAAATGTTGCGGAGACGAATATTTTATAGAACTTTTTTATATTTTAAGATGTATATAAAAGGGAATGAAACAAATGAAAAAATATGTTGTAAATAGGAAAAATATTTTCTTGAAATAAAATGAATTTTTTTTTTTATCTGTCTAATAGGTATTCCGCGAATTGATGAAAAGTATCCAAGCCGTAGAAGGTAGACCACCTTCACCTACTCCAGCACCCTCGCAACCTCTACGATCTCACTCGCATGATACCAGCGAAAAATGTATTCTTCTTTGACATTGAAGCCAGAAAATCAACGTACTCGACTTCTGCGATCACATCATCAAAGGAAGTTGCTTCTACCCATACCATGACACAGGGTCGTAGTTTATTTGAACTGAAGACGAGAAACAAAACGTTCACAAAAAATGCGAAAGTTCAATTCCATCGAGAATCAAACCAATTATTCTCGGCAATTATTCTTTAACCGAGTTGTAATCTGGAGTAAACGGGAGCTGTTTTGGTTCATTAACACGACAATGATTGTTCGAGATTTTTCGTGAAAAATACGGCCACCTTTTGCAAATAAACGAAGATCCTAGATTTAATATAGTTTTCGTAAATTTAATCCCATAAGTACAAACTAAAAACGAGTAACGAGTAATTTCATTTCTTATTTCTTTCTATCAATTTCAATGTTTGTAATAATCGTTTGATTCACTTTTCGTGGATGATTTCTCGTAGCTCACGAATTACCAGTATTACAAAGAGTAAGAAATTAGTGTTGAAGGAAATATATATACGAATCGAAGAATCTTCGTATACATCATCTGTGAATACTGTTCCCACCGAAACTGCTCATTGTGTAACTTTAACACTGAAAAATAATGCAATCATGTTGTACAATTGCTCTTTTTGCGTCGAGAGCGACGGAAAGATTGCGAATACGTATAATACATACGTAACTTACTGCCGAATCCCTGTCTATGTACAATTTAATTTCCACCGATTTAATTTATTTTGTAATTCGCTTTGTAAATATACCGTGCATTTCTTACATTATTCTGTATCACAAGGCAATCGATATTAATGCATAAATGAATTTATCTCTCATTCTCGAAATTAACTTGACTTAAGGTTTGAAATCGTTTCAAAAGTACAATCGTATGATCGATAAATATTACTATTGTAATGGCTTTAGTTTAAGAAACTTTTCGTTCAGGATACGAGAGATAAATTTGTTTATAGATTAAAACTAGCCATCCTTCATATATCACTGAACTCAGATTTCGATGGAAAATTAAGAAATCTCTGCATCTCCAAACGCAACAAAGTTCACTCTATTTTTAACGTTGCTTTATCTGTGATATGTTTTTATCGTTTATTGCTCCTATTACACCCCTTACTACACACTGAAATGATTTTTTTTCGTTCACTTTCCAATAATGCATTCGGCCTAATAATAATAATATTAATATTAACAATAACGACAGTAATAATATTAATAATAATAACGACGATGATAATAGCGAACAAATAAATGTAATAATAGTGTGTTATTGAGAGTTACCTCAGATCAAGCAATAGTGTATACAATATACATACATATATTTTACTATACTGTTAAGGAATTAATCACTAGCCGGTAAGTGTAGCTGTTGATATTGTGAAATACCGTACACCTACACATATGCAGATCTCTAAGAAAAAAAGTGTGTGTTAACCGTTGTTGTCGTTTGTACGTATTTTAACGTAAAACATAATATTGGCTGAATGATTAAACGACTTGTAAGGAAAGAGATTCCGGTCAACAAAGTTCGACGATCGTTGAACGATCGTTAATGAATAATTTCTGTTAATTGCCAGGATCGAGAAAGTTAACACTAACAACTCGATTGTTATTTCATTTCCACGATCAATTTGTTGTCCAGAACACGTGTAGATCACGCAAAAAGAATATACGTAAAGTGTTGAATATATCGAATAGAACAACATACAAAAACTGTACATTACATAACATACAAACATGTGTTCGTTGGAAAAAAAAAAGAATCTTTGTACCGAAATAGCGAATCTTACGACTAGACAAGGTACAGAAATTTCGACGCGAATTTGCACAGCCATCGAGAATGTGTCGAGCAAGCGTTGTTTTACATACAAAATATCACGCATTATTTTGTATGCCAGAGTAATGCAATAAAAAAAGAAAAAAAACCGAATAAGTTTAACGAATCTTTTAATTCATTTCCCGATTTCTATTTAATTAGATGATACGAAGTATATTAAATCGAGATCAAATATTACTACAATATTTGAAAAAGAGAATGTCCGTTATTGTTAAGAACTATTATCCTTAATTTATTATATTAGTTATTTATTGTATAAGTGTTTTCAACGTTTAATGTTTCACTAAAACATGTTGCTGAAGAAAAACAAAAAAGCATACCGTTTAAATGTTGCAACAAAACATACCATCGTAATTCCATCTCTTAATTCGAAACGAAACAATGATTAAATTTCACGTTTTATTTTACACAAATAAATTTATATAAAAGTGAAAATAAAAACGAAAGTGCAGTAAACGAATAATACGATGTATTAGTCTCTTCCTTTTATCGTTTTCTGACAATCTTTCATCACGGAAATGATTCACGCTTGAGGATCTTCATAAAGGACGAATCTCAAAAAAAGAAAAAAATGTTCCAGATGTCGAAAGGATTGCGATTTCCGAATGTGAGAATAATGATTCTAAAGAGCACGAGGAACTACAGCGACGTTAATTTTCATGGACAACGACACGTATTGACGGTTGGAATCGATTTATCGATGTACGAGGTTACTCGCAGCCAATTTGCTTTCCCAAATTTTTGATGCAACATACAGTATTAATAATTTAAAGGACTATAGATACAAGGAAAATACAATACTTCTTGTACTTTCGATTATATAAAAATATCTACTTTACTGATGAATGAATTATCTTGAAAATCTTGTGAGAAAATCATCCCTTTTCAAACGGATAATTTTTGTCTTTCCTTAATTTGTTACTTCAGTGTATATTTTCTATTATTATTGTGAGTATGTTATACTTTACAAGGGTATGAAAGAATGAATTAAATGTTAAGGTGAGTACAACGAGAGGGACACCGAGTACAAGTATAAACTTGAAGGAGGCTTTGTGCGAAAAAATTCCGATACATTATGATCTTGTGAGAAATATCCGTCAGCAGTATGGTTCCTCGATGGTCAGTCGTATCACTATAGAAAATATTTATCAAGGATTGAAAGGAGTGAACACTATGGTCAGAGAAACCTGTGAAATTGATCCGAAATATGGGGTGAATATCATTATTTCATGTAACGTATCTTTTTAAACGAAATTGAAAATTTTTCATTTCTGTGTAGATTAAGTATAGGGGGCTGACGATACCGGAAGTTATTACGCTGCTACCTCGAGAAGGAAAGTCACCAAGCGCAGAAGCTGTTTTCTGGCTACTTTTAACCGGGGATATTCCAACACAAGAACAAACAGCATCCTTAATCGCTGACTGGTCGATACGACGTGAAAAAAGAAAAGATTGGTGGTCGGGACCAGGTGGTGGAATCGTTGGTTCTATCCTCCAATCTTTACCGAAAACAACGTCGCCTCTTGGCAAACTGTCAGTAGCACTTACAGTATTTGATTCTGGCAAGCACATAACTGAAGCTTTGAAAAATAACGCTTTAAGTTATACTCATTGGGAAGTGAGTTTTAATATTTAACTGAGAATATTTTTGTTCAGTATTGCAGTTCAGTACTGCATTTTAACAAGAAATTACTAAGCATTTGTAATTATACTTTTGACGTAGGAATTATTAACAAATTGCTTTTGCATTATATATATATATATATTTTTTTTTTTTTATTTAAGAACAAATGATTTGCTTTAAAGTTAAGAAAGAACAAAAATGCAGAAGATTCGAGTGATAAAATTAAATTAAAATACGTGATTAAAAATTTTGGAAATTAATATTTGTCACATGGAATTTATTATTTATATTTTAAGTACATGTACGAGGATAGTATGGAACTATTAGCAACACTACCGGCAATAGTTGGTTTAATTGCTAAAGGTGAATTGAAGAACTTGAAAGAAGAGAAAGGCGATTGGGTAGAATTTTTATCAGAATGTCTATGTAACGCGTTCGATGTTTCGAAAAATAATAAAAAATCGTTGATGGATTTTCTCCGATTATACATTGTTCTGAACGCGTAAGTATATTACATATCCTCATACAACATACAAGCGAGATTTTTTTAAACATACGCGATTATACACCTTCTTTCCCTTATAAAATTTATATCACAAAATACCTTTGTTGCATAAAAATGGAATTCCTCTTATTTTCATGACTCCTCAAAAATATACAATTATATATGTTCTTTCACATATATATATAAAGTTTATAAAATAATTTTATAGAGATGAAAACGGTGGAATACCTGGCGTTCATATTACAGAAATACTCGGAGCTTCTCAATCGTATGTGAACCAAGCTCTTGCAGCAGGAGCTTTAGCATATGTTGATGAACCTAAGAATGGCACTATTTCAGAAGTAAACAGAATAATATTTTTCGCATGCTAAAGTAATATTATTATGCGCATAATCGTTCGTAAATAATTTTTTCGTTAATGAAACAGTATATGGAATTCCAAACGGGAATACAGCGCATTTTTGGCCAAGAATTAAAGGAAGAAAAATTAAGGAATTACATAGCTACTTTAATTCGAAGAGATAAATTAATTGGTTATAAAGAAGCAGAATTTTGCGATCCAAAATATATCGCTTTGGAAAATTATGCAAGGGAATACTTGCCAAATGATTCTGGTGTGCAGGTATACATGTATATCATATGTAGTGTTTCTTTCGAATATATAGGATTTCAGTATATGAAATTCTTACTTTAACTTACATTTTAATTTCTCTTTTTTTTTTTCTCTCCTAATTACTTATCTTTTAATATATTGTCAATATTATATCAATTTAAAAATCTACTTTGTTAAACAAAGAATATCCAAATATTCCGAACTTCAAAAGATTTTTAATTAAATATATTACTTATTCTTTTCCCTTTTAGTTGTCACAAACTATTACTAACATTCTTACTAAAATGATGAAATCTACAAAAGGAAGGAAGATTCATCCCGAGCAAACTGCAATTGTTGCACCTATTTTTCAAGTATGGTGGAAATTTGTTATTTTAGTTTTTGCCTATTTGTCACTTATTATACATTATGTGCTTTAATTATATAAGTTCTATGGCCTGAGAGATATGAAATTCAATCAAGTATTACTGTGTATATCACGAGCGTTGGGCGCAGTTGCGTCAATCATTTGGGCAAGAGCTGTTAATGCTTCGATTGAACAACCTACATCCAAATGCACTTATACGTATTTAAATTCTATTCAAAGAACTGGAGGAAAATATGAACGAGGAAAACATACAAGAAGTATTCAAAAATGAAATTTCTTAAGTTTTATGTTAAGTTAACAATATATAGTATCTAGTATTATACAATATTAAATGTAATGTACATATATAAATTATTATACATACTGTATATTAATTTTTGTTAAATTTCTCTAAACTTCAAATCTACAGTATTTTTTCGATCATTGAATGACAATAACTAAATTTTATTTTTATTTATGGCATGTAAAGCAAAAAATATTAAACAAAGTCATTATATACAAAATACTTATTGGACGGATTGATTAATAAGTTAATTTTAAACTTAGCGCTTATAATTCTATCGATATATACATATCGAAGAATAATCTTAAAGAAAATGGCGCAATTTGATGTGTTCATACGTCAAAAATTATGAATCAAAATCATTGTATTTTCTATGAAAATATAATATTATAAAGAGTATAAAAGTTAATGTTTTATAATAACTCTTAAATTGAATATTCAGCTACAAAATGAATTCAATACAAATCTCTAGTATGTCAGTTTCTTTTTGTGGTTATATGTCCTAATATTAGATCTGTAGTAGCGAAAATGCCACTTCTTCCACTCTGTATTTTATCAAATATTGTGTCAATACAAATCACATAGTTTTATATATATATATATATATGTGTGTGTACATATGTATATATACATATATACGGACTTATGATAATTTATCTTGACGTTAATTGCTTTCTACTGAAAGCATACTGAAAAAATTTTGTACCGTATGTATATTTTTTTCATGCGGTACATATTAATAATTTTTGTATCCACGTCAATCTACATCATTTATTAGCATAAGAGATTTAAATTTCAGAGCTAAAACTATGGAACAACACTCTAGAATATTTTCAAATAATATATCTTCTACTATAGAAGAAATTAGACCTTTTGTAGAACGTGTATGTATTATAAATATTTTCAATATGTATTTTACAGATTTTTAGATAAACTTAATAATGGTTTTATTATTTGTATTTGCAGCAACCAGGCATTTCATTAAACACATTGCTAAATATTCAAAGAGTCCAAACTCCTATAGAGACTGTACCTCCTTCATCTGATAATTATATTATTGATGTTGAAAATCAGCCAACAAATGATACAAATTTACGTGATATTTTAGTTCATGACAATCCTCATTATCATCAAATGACTACAGCAGATAATTTTTTAAATAACATTCGTGAAGCTGCAAATGAGGTTGTGGGTGAAAGCCAAAATAATAATAGTAACAATGTTATTAACCATAATAACAACAATAACCATGATATAGAAGAAAATTCAGCACAAGCTGTACAAATTAGTCCACGGACACGTGCATTCTTTAAAGGACTTAAAAGATATATTCCTTTTGTTTGTATTCTTCTTGCCAAAGGCCTGTATGATCACAGGACCAATATATTAAACTTTATAGTATTAATTGTTACATTTAATTATAGTAATAATGTTGTAAAACGTGAAATTGCAAAACAAAACAATAAAAATTGGCTATCACTCTTAGTTATTATGTGTTATATTATTGGATGTATAGTTTTTATTCATTTTGAATATAATATACATATATTTTCTCCATATTCACAACCTCTTACCATTTGGGAGCTATTGTGGTCAGTTTTAATAACAGATTTTGTTTTGAAATTGATTACTATTATTTTTAAAGTTTTTTTAACATGTTTACCTTCAAAGCTTTTACCACTTCGAAAGAGGGTAAGTTCTGTTGCAGCTATTTTATAATGCTAACCAGTTAGAATATCAAATGACAATTTTCTTTCAGGGAAAATGTTTCGTTATGGTGGAAGCAACATCTCAACTTTATCGATGTATTGTGCCTATTCAACCATGGTTTTATTATTTCCTTGAATGTTATCAAGGTCCAGAAAAAATCTTTGGAGTATTACTTTCTTTATTGTATACAGTAAGCAAAGGAACTGATTTATTTTCTCGTATGAAATTATTTAAAACTGCTGTTTGGAAACTGTTTCAAAATGTGGTACGTTTCATAATTTTTAATGAATGAAAGAATATAAAACGAAATTAATTATTAACTGTTTTACAGAATTTAGGAATATCACCAACGAAAGAACAATTAGTAGCATCAGGTGGAATTTGCGCAATTTGTCACGATCAATATTCAATGCCAGTGAGATTGCAATGTAAGCATATTTTTTGCGAAACATGTGTTTTAACATGGTTGAATCGAGAATATTCGTGCCCATTATGTCGAGCAATAATTGCCGATGATCTTCTTTATAGAGATGGTCATACAAGTCTTCTTGTTCAGTTATATTAACTTTTATATATAATATATAACATTGTATTTTTTCACTCTTGTTATATTTAATTCACTCTAATTATATTCATAAAAATATCTATTTGATTTGCATAAAATGAAACTTTTTTTAAATGTTCTATAACAATGTTATCTTCATATGAATCACTTATCAGTTACCCTGATATTTATAATAAAATTTTTATATGCCGATATACTGATAAGTCAGAAAAAGACTATAAAATTTAAGAAATGTGTGATATAGTTTGTACCTATGGAATACAACAGAATTTATTATTATTCGTATAAAGAAATAAAATTTATATTTTGAAAGTAATTTGTTACTTAGTTGTTACTTAATTGTTTATTTATGAAAATAATGTAATTGGTTTATAGAAATAATGAATAATTACAAAGTTTCTTTATATGTATTATTACATTATGTTTAGTGTTTTTATAATGTATTCAAAGGTGTAATTTTTTTTATTATCATACATGACAATGAACATAAATAGTCATAGTATGAAAAAAATATAACTATATAAAATTGGCTTAGAATCTAAATTATGTTCGTTGTTGATTATATTTCAACATTTGGTCATAAACATTCTAGATCAAATCGTTTGTCCATGTAATATAATTAAAATCACACTGTAGAGAAGTTTCATTGATGTACAATATTTAAGTATTATCTCTGAGATGTTATAAAACATGTTGTACAGGACTTTAACACTGACAATAAAGTAATTATTATATAAGGATATTTTTTTTAGCATATATAGAAAAATAGTTCATAAAACATTGGCTTTCATGCGTGCTTGGAAGTATTCTCCATCCCCTTTAGTTGCTTGCTTATTTATCTCTTTATAACGTTCTCTACTTACTAGTTCTTCTAAAACTTCTCCATCACCTTTAATTAACCTACGAAAGCATTGAATCAAAAATATATTTTTATTACGAATTATCAGCAATATAATTTCATTTCATTAAATTCAAAAAGTACCTGTATCTTCCAGTTTCTTCATCATAAACTCTACGTATTACACTTTGCTTTTTTTCCCATTCCTCTTTTGTCATGGGTGCCATTGCCTTTGACTTTTCAGATATTTCTTGTGAAACATTTTTAGAAACACTTTCTTTAGATTTATCAGTGTTTCGTGATTTCTTTTTTGACTTTTTCAATTTCTTCTTCAATTTTTTCTTCATTCTTTTCTTCTTTCTACGCTTTTTCATAGCCTTTTTCAACTTTTTAGCTTTCCTTCTTGCTTTTTTACGTTTTTTCTCATCTTCAGAAGTATCTGAACTGCTGCTGCTACAACTACTGGTGCTACTACTAGTACTAGAGCTACTACTAGTACTATTGCTACTACTACTAACGCTTGAGGAACTTGAAGATGACAAAGATCTTTTCCTCTTTGACCTTTTGCGGACATGATCCTTTTCGTATATGTCATCATCTCTTTTCTTTTCTTTCCCTTTTGCATAAGGATCATCTGTATCTTTTCTTTTTGTCTCTGCTTTATCAGCATTAGTTTGTTTTACATATCTTTCTTTGGAATCACTTTCTCTAGAGTGTTCACTAGAATCTTTTAAGTTTTTTTGCTGATCCTGGTCTAAAGTGCTTCTACTTCTAGATCTATCGTAAGGTGGTCTTCTATTGTTATGATTTAAGAATCTATTACCTCTCCTTTCATTATTATATCTATTATATTGCAAATTATTATGCCTATTTCTATCATAAAATCCAGAATGTTTATAAGGTCGATATCCAAAACTACGTTTACGATTATCCAAATATCCACCCCGTCCTTTATAATATCCTCTACCTTCCCTTGGATTCAGTCGATATGGTCGAACACCATTCTCATATCTCTTATCCCATTTGTCGTTTCTTCTATCCCTATCATTCTGATGTTTACCAGCATCACGACTGGAAATACTAGAGGAGCCAGAACTACTAGAGCTACTCCTATGCTTTGATTTTTTCCTTTTATCCTTGCTACATGTGTTACGTCTTTTTTTCTTAGACTCAGAATCATCACTTTGGGATGACACTGATTTCTTTCTTTCCTTTTCGTCTTTCGATTTAACGCATTGTTCTGATCGTAAATCACTTTTCTCTCTATTACTCATCGTAATGTGTTATTAATTTTCTAAATCAATGGATTATGCGTTAAATTTAAATATTATGTCTTTCAACATTTATTTGTCGTTTAATAGTATCAACGATTAACCTCCTACATAATAGTAAAGTTCTTTTTACTATAAAGTATTCTCGTACGAAGTGACAGATAAGAGCCACATACAAACGAATACGTTAATAACAAAATGCCATAAAATAATTTTTAAATGCATATACACTATCAAAATTCTGATACATCCCGCTACCACGTAACTAACCTCGGTCTAACAAATTACAAAAGTATCTACTTCATCGATTTCCATTTCAAAAATTTGTTGAAACTTAAGGCAATTTTTCATGATATAGTAACATGAGGTATATAGGGTTTTTTGTTTCTACATTTTCAACTATTGGCAATGGTTGATCAGAAAACGTGTTTCGTTTATAATCAAATGATATATTTTAATTTTTTATTTAATAATTAATTTTTTTAAACATTTTTGCTACTTCTCATAATGAAATAATTCTTCAAAAAAAAAACTTTAATTTTCTTGTTATCACATTTTAAATTTTACAAAAAAATTTATGTTACTCTCTCATGTAGACAATAAATATTCAGTTGTTTTTATCTTTTTACAATTAAATATAAAATTTTTATTACAATATCAAAATTTCATTAAATTTTCTGTCAATATGATTTCAACGTTAAAATAGTAATATATATATATATATACATCTAACTTTCTAAATTTCCTGGCATTATTTAAAATAATGAAGCGGTTAGGAGATAAATGTTATTGCAAAGACAAAGTAAGCCATTAACCTGTTATCATTACTATTATATTATTTCTTATTGATATCTAGCCACTATTTTTTTAAACTGTTATAGAATATTACCAACAATAAAGAAATATATATAAAATAAAAATTTCATTGAAAATGTCCTAGATCTATTTCATAATTCACAATTACCAAGAAGAATCTTATCTTTATAATACTTCTCTTTGTAAACATATACAATAATATATCTGTATATAAACATAAAATGATTGATTTATTACTAACATATTCAAAAAATGTTTACCAGTATTAGATTATCTAAACTTAAAAAGAAGTCTACAAGCGTAATTGCGACATAATATTTAATATCGTCTTTGGACTTTATTATCCTTGTATTAATATTAATGTATTAATATTGTATTAATATTAAATAAATATTTCTCGTCATTCATTACGAATTTATAGAATCAGAATGCTCAGTGATAGTACAAAATTAAATATAACTCGTTCGAGTGCCCATAGTCTTGAAACTTTAAAAAAATTTCACATTTTCTCTTGCAATAACGTATCAGAAAATCGTTTGCGATAAATATGTAGTAAAAAAATATAACAGATATCATTTCAACAATATCCTTCACTCATAGTATAATATAATTGTAGCTTTAAGAATATGAATGAACATTAATTTTATTTTATTTCAAAGTCATACAACGTTATTTCGAACTCCAAAAAAAAAAAAAAAATTTATTTGACCGACTATTTTCCAACTTTTCAAACTTTCATCGAATGTTTTATGTGCAAAGAATATTTGTCGACTAGATATCATCGCCTATTACCAAATACACGGAGCTAGAACCAGCGCTTTGCCAAGAATTGCAAAAAATCGTGGATGCACTCGTAGTACCAGGAAAAGGATTATTAGCCTGTGACGAGTCTCCTTCGTCTTTGCAAAAGCGATTCGATGATCTGGCGGTGGAAAATACCGAAACTAATCGCCGCGATTACCGACAAATGTTGTTCAGTGCTGATAAGGTCATAATTATGTGTAATCTGCAGCACTTGCTTATCTGTCTAAAGTATAAATATAATAGCGATAGTTGTTATTGAAAGTAAAACGAAACTCGAAATATCTCTCAGAAGATTATGTTCAATCTCTTTGAGAATTCTCGATAACTCGAATTTCACCTTTCGTTGAACCTTTACGATATCGCATTGCAACGATGATCTGATTAGTATACATTTGCTTAATTTTCCCGTCGTAGTCCCAATTTTCAAAATACATAAGCGGTGTTATTCTACATCACGAGACAGTGTATCAAAAAACGACAGATGACGTCGAGTTGATCGAACTGCTACGTGAGAGAGATGTCGTACCCGGCATCAAGGTCGATAAGGGCCTTGTCCCATTATTTGGTTCGAAGGACGAGAACACTACGGAAGGCCTGGACAATTTGCAAGAGAGATGCATTCAATATAAACGAGATGGTTGTCACTTTACCAAATGGAGATGTACGTTCACAATCTCGGAGACGACGCCGAGTCAACTGGCCATGGTTACGAATGCGAACGTCCTTGCAAGGTTTGATTTTGACGAATCACTATAGTCCCCCTACTATCATTTCATTGTAATCGAATGGATGGACTAGTTACTAGGATGCAAATTATGCTAAGTTTGTTCATTAGAAAACTAATGAAAATGATTGATGACCTAGGACATAAATTAAGCATTTTTATTTTGTATTTAAGTTGATCAAATTGCAAAAGATGCAAACTGTACTTTTAAAATTTTTCGTGTATTTATTTTTTAATGTACTCTATTTTCAAACATAAATTGCACTCAGAAACATTGAGAAAGAATTTCTATTCCTGCACTCTTTAAGTTGTCCTTGATACTTATGGTATATCATTAAAAAAAAAAAAAAAAAAAAAAAAAAAAAATANGTTATAATTACAAATTTTTATATGATTCAACATATATTATTGGCTTATCTCTAACTGAATACATCTTTTACTTTCGTAAATCAATTATTATTCGATTAACTTGGCAAACAGTTTTTTGCACATCCAAATCTATCAATACGATAAGTTTTACTGATAAATTTATTCGTAAATTTTGAAATTTTATTATTTCTTTTTTTCTACAGATATGCCAGTATATGTCAGAGTGCACGAATGGTACCTATAATAGAACCAGAAATATTAAGTCATGGTACCCATGGCATAAACAGAGCGTTAGAAGTTCACGAAGAAGTACTATCAATTTTATTTCGTATTTTGCAAGAGCACCGCGTCTACCTTGAAGGCATGATCCTGAAGGTAGCGATGGTCTTGTCGGGAATTAAAAATTCTATCAATTGCAATCCTCAGGTACAATAATTTTTAACGTACACGGTATCTATTGAACAATATCATACAATTTTGTAAAATTATGGAATTGTTATGTCGTTATTCCTAAACAATTTATATAGTTCAATTGATCATTAATTAAATATTTTAATTCGAATTTCTACTAAACTCTACGGAATTTCGTACAAATTCTAATTAATGTAAAAATAATCGAACGATTATGAAGAACAACTTAAACGAACTAAAATGACACATCTTAATCACAAATTAATGATTTTTATTATAAAAAATATGCGTAGATTGTTGCTGAAAATACGATAACAGCTCTTCAGAGGACAGTGCCACCAGCAGTATCAGCTATTATATTTTTAAGCGGCGGACAATCGGATGAAGATGCCGTTATAAATTTAAACGCTATTAATGCTTACGAAGGGAGAAAGCCTTGGCCTCTTACGTTTTGCTATGGCCGTGCTTTACAAGTACCCTCAAATACCTTAATTCCTATTAAACTCATAGAGAACTTCCTCATGATCTTATAGTTTGTTTATAATGTATAAAATACGAAATTGCTCGCAATAATCCTACTTTTCAAAGAACGCAGCAATGGAAGCGTGGAGTGGAAATTCAGAGAAAGTGCAAGATGCTCAGGCAGTATTTTTGGAAAGAGCAAGGCTCTGTTCGCAAGCCTCATTGGGAGAATTAGATCCTGGAAACGGCATGTGCACCAAGAAAAGCTCTCGTTGAAACAATCGATCAACTAACAAATGCACAATAAATTATGCATACGTAGAAGTGAATGTCATAATTCTTTTCAATATTCGGTCTTCAGTTGCGTCGTCATGCAGATTCCAATTACCTAGTTCCGATTGCTCGTCTGCCCATTCGAACAGTGTTGATATCTAGCGCATCTTATCAATGAACTTCACTGTGTAAGAATAAAGATATTTCGGCGAAAAACAGCTTGCACTTCTTTGCGACTGTGTGAGAGTACGTCGACCTTTACGAGCGAGAAGTTTCATCAGTAAATTCGACGAATGTCACGCAAGGTGCCCTTGACTGACCTCTAAAGCAGAGATGCTCAATCGAAGGCTTCCGCCACGTTACGTGCGAGTGGAGTCGTATAACGTTTCGGGAATTCGCTCCGTTAGTGGTCGATACGTCGTCATCATCTCTATGGATCCCCACCATCCATAGTATTTTTTGTACCCCTTATCCTTCTAGACCCTAGGTTTTATGAACCGAATAATCAACACGTGTGCTCAGCAACGTCGTAACTATAGAACACCTATATTAAATACGACTTGGACATATTATATTTTTAATTCGTTTTCTTGATAGACATAAGATGGAGTCGTGCAAACTGATGATGTTTTAGTGCATTCGTAGAAAATATGTTTATACATGTTTTTTGTTCGATGTATGTACATGTAATGAAGAATATATAAATAGGATGGCATTAATCGTTAGATTATTGTGAAATGAAACTTTAATTATAGTACTTGTATTTATTTTCGCAATACTTAGATCTTGTGATTAAAATTATTAGAGAAACCTTGCGATCGAGAATTTCGTTGTCAAGTATGATATATCTGTTGTATAAGGCTAATTTTAAATACTTCGTGTGATGCATGTTTGAACAAGTAGCAATAACAAAATATTCTATACATACCAAACGTTGTTAAGAAAAATGAAATAAACTTTCTCACGTACACAGTAGAAATGATCTCGTAATGAAAATACGAGAAATCATTCTATTTTCAAAACGTACAATAATAATGTATTTTTGTCACTGAAATATCCGTGGTGCTTAATTCTATATTTACGTACCTACGTCGTTTCGTTTATATGAATGGTTTTTCGAGCCGAAGTTGAGAACCTTCACGATTGTAAGAAGTGCGCTTGCGCCAGTATCATTCTTGTTCAGACTTTGAAACCAACGAATACCCTAGACTCACCTCAGTCGCTTTCCAACCAGCAAATCGTACGACGCACGCATATACACGCGTTTCAAATCAAGAATTATCTCATCAATATAAGGTAAGTTACATTTCTGCGTGTTTCTGAATGAATAATCTATTGGAAATTGAAATGAGAAGTGCCACGCGTTTTTATGAAATTTTTATTGATTGCTTCATGCCGGAAGATGTGAAAACTGACATTTGACCTGCAATGAGATTCGACCTTGACTGACATTTGGTTTCTACACCCAGTTAAATGCTTTGTATCTTGAAATAGTACGGATCTACATCAATGATATTGTTCGATGTTTCATTGTATATCACGTACGCAAATTTACAAGAAGTTACATGATGTTTTCACATGTATATTCGTAATATACTGGTTTAAGTTCAAGTCACACGTATCATGGCTGTTGTGTTACAAGTTTTAAAAGCAACGAGATTGATGACTTAATAGTTGTTCGTATTCATGTTGAAATATAAATGAAAATTACGCACAACTTGTCCGTGCTTACGTTTCTGATATTTTTGGAGTAATAAAATTTCGTTGGAATAAATTATTTTTATTTCAATTTGTAAATAGAAAAAAAAGCTAATATCTTTAACGAAAATAAATTATGCCCAAATGAATGTTAGAAAAAGTCACTTTCGTTTAATAATAATCTCCTCATGTGATTCATTAATACGTGACTCGGAAGTCGTGATTAATGAATATGAACTTGGCTATAATAATGTTCGATGATAATATGTACCTGTATTCATTGAACAACTGAAAATCTTGTGAAAATATTTTATGTATATATCATATCATAATTTTAATTATCAGAGTACAATCTTAATATTATCTTAATCAGATCTTAATATTTAGTTATTAGAGTACAAGTTCCTTTCTATTATCAATATAACCTACAACTAGGTTAGGAAATATCTGTATCTTTTCAACGCTATTGTAATAAATTCTCTTTTCGTAAGATACAGAAAGTATAGAAAGAAGAACTGGAATTTAAAAGTGACTCTCGAGTTATGTGTGTATCAATTACATAAAATCAATACAATTCCCATCTTCGTTGCATTTATGCATGTACATAATTTACATGTTGCATATCACTTGTTAATATTTCTCATTTTGAAATGCACGTAAATAACATATTGTATAACAAGAACCATTTAATAAACCAGCATACGTGTCAGCCTAATTTCTCATCGCTGTTTCTTCGACATCGGCTATCTTTATTACTTTCCAACGACCATTTAATTTAGTTTCGTTAAATATAATCAATAACGATGAATGATTAGATCGTAGGTTAGAATTAGATCGGTTGTTTACAGGCATTGTCCAATACTGGCAAGAACTTATGCAATCCGAAACAACCTAACACGTACTGCGTGACCGTGTACATACGTGCCTAAGATCATTTTGACAACAGTGTCGTGTGTAATACAGTATAGTAGACGAAAAATTAGCAACGATGAACACGTGACTGCGACTCGAGATGCATCTGTGTCGTCCACACACACACTATTGCAACCAGATGCATGTATGTCAGCTTTTTCCCGGGTGTTTCGTCATACATTCTTTCGTCTCATAAATGCGAATAAAGCTTTGGCGAATTACCAGTTTCGACGCTATTTCACAGTGGCCTTCTATTACTAACCAATATTCATATATATATATATATATATTATTTTTTACTAACGGATTTTTCGAAGCAGGACAGTATCTTTTCATGTCATCGAATATTAAATCTTCGCAAGTATTAATTTTTTTTTCGATTTTTGAAAAATATGTATCAGATAATTGTCCATAAATCTATAGAAATGTATAGAGACAAGTTAATATCTTGTGAATTGCTGGCTAATGATTAGACAACTTTCACTGTTTATGATTAGTCATACTTTCACATAGATTTATGAATCGTGTTTTGTCAAGAAGAAAGTGAAATGAAAAAAAATCGATAATCGACGTTTATCATTAATTGTTAATAATGCATACATCGTGATACTGATAATTTGCTTGTTAGAACAAACTAGTTCATATTAATAAAAATTATCCTTTTCATTGGATTTACTAAATTCGTAATTCTATTTTGTCTAGAAAAATACTATACAGTGTTAAATAATTATTTACACATGTATAATTACTGTATTAATAATCTACGAATTAAATTCGTTTACAACGCATGTGAAATATATTAAATACAACATTAACTTTCAATCATTGTTATTGTCTTATCCCGGTAACACACCAAATTATTTTGCTTTATCCTCTTTTATACATATTTCACACATTAATGTTTATTTTGAAACCTTTACGTTTTCTAACAATCGTCTTAAAGCTTGAACTCAATCTTATAAACAACTTATCTGCCCATTTTCATACAAATAATCAATCATAAAAAAAACTGATAATCTAAAAACAAAAAAAAAAAGTAGGAAGGTAATGAAGAAATCTACTCATTGTCAGTAAAATTCACGCACTCCATCTGCTGCAATACCTTCTAATATGATCACGCTATTTCTTTATTTTTTTTAAATGCGCATATATTATCTACTATTCTAGCTTCATTTCCTCGGACAAAGAGAAGTTAATCCTTTTCTTTTTTTCAATGTTAATTTCCGCGAATGTATGAACGTCACATAGATATTACGCGATTTAAGTTTATCGGACACTACACATTCCGAGTCAACATCACGTGTTAACATTTTCGACCAACGCGGGGCTCTGACGTCAGCTTTCGATTAATTCTCAGCAAGAGAACTGGATTGTTAATTTTACGCTCGTTTCTCTCTCTCTCTCTTTCTCTTTCAATTCACTAATTATCTCCGTTGTCAGAATCTCACATACCGCAAAGACTCGAAGAGGTCACTTTACGAACTGCATTGCGCGCAAGGTGGATTGCAGGTTAGATGCCGAGAACCACCGCCAGGTGCGCTCTGTTGTCATGGTCACCTCTTTTGAATGCCACGGGTCAGACAGAGTGGACGAGTCGCGCAGGCGTGTTCGCTTATCCATTACCGATTAAACCGCACCAGCAGAATTATGCTGGCGTTATTGACCGCCTGCCGACAAGTTAGAGTTGTTGCGCACATGACTTTTCCAGTGGCTGGGATTAGAAGATCTGTTAGGTGTATAAATTTCTCGTAAAACCGCTGAATAAAACCTTCGAATTTCCATGTTACGCAACGTAATGTTAGAAGTTTCTTAAAACCGTGCATTTTTATCCTCAGAGACCACGTAGATCGGATTTGGTAATTTCCGTTCAGTTTGAAGTGAAAAAAATGTAGAAGCTAGCATATGATTTATTATACAATCTACTTATCAATCTACTTATAAATCAATACACAACTATAATAAAAATCTGATGATAAGTGAACATTTTTTTTTTTTTTTTTTTTGTTTNCTTTGTTTGAATATCCCGCCTATATGATCTGACAGAAATATCTTTACATTAATATTTATAACAGAGGCATAAATTGTTTATATTACGTGTAATAAATTAATATTCTTGCAAACTTATTCATTGACGCCATTTCAAATATTGTTGCGTTAGATCGATAGTATCGTTAATTTACAAAGTGTCCTTTTAAAGGACAGTTAAGTCAGATTTTTGCTTCACCTGGTTCCTTTTGACAGAATGTAACTTTACTGGAATATTTTACGAAATTCAATAGTTAAAAATTCAATTCGCGTCTGCGCGAATACATCTCGCGGTACAGAATCGTTTCCATGTATTGACCGACGCTAGAGAACGGTTTATGAATATTTCCACGGATATGTAGATATCTACAATTGTTAGACTACGAAATACGAGAAGATTTAAAATGTTTAAAATTGTAAAAGTTCAGTACTATAGCGTTTCCCTTGTTTATAATTGTCGCTTGCGGATAATCAACGCGGAAAAAATATTTCTCATTGCGAGAATTGTTCTTTATTTATAACAGGAAACTGCACGTAGATATCGATCGTTGCAATTAATTTCAAAAGAAATATAGCTTCTACAAACAGCATACTTCTCGAAGGCAATAATTAGAAATTCTATTCTGGTGAACCATTCTGCGTATAATCGAACAATGCTAATTAACGGACTCATCGATCTCGACAAATTTATTTTAGGCGCCTTCTATTATTGTAGCGAGCTTATACTCGATTACAGCATCGATTTGCGAGAAATATTTTTGGTTTAATGAAATCGAGTTTGCATGGGTGAATCGTAATTGATAATATAATAATAGCACGTGAGGGACACTTTTTATCGAGAAACATCGAGATTGCATGACAAACATATAATTTCGTTTCTCCTTCGTAAACAGTCTTATCGTGCTGTGTCGTGATAACACGGGACACATGCATATTTACATGCGATTGCGAAAATTACGTTATCGAAATTGGAGCTGTGAAATCATGCGAAAGTCTCGAAAATACTGATACTGGTATTCGTGATAGGCTCGCGTGGAAAAATTTTAATATTATAATTTTGCAGAACTTAGTAAAATTAATTGTAGCGCTGTTCCATTTACTTTGGCGTTAGGTATAACGCGCAGACTTTATATTGGGTGTTAACTCATGCTGCGTTTTAAGAAGAATAGCTTTTACATAAGATAATTAGTGACTTTAGACTAACAGTTGTTTGCTGTTGCATACAATATACCATGATAGCTTATATTAATTTAAAGCATTCTAAACTATTAAGATACTTCAATTTAATCTTTTAAAGAAACACTGAATTTTATGAAACTGTGTTATAAAGAAATAGCTTATTTTATAAATTTTTTAAATGCTATTTTTTCAAGAATTTCTAGCTTTTCCCTATAAAAAGTTATATATGTAAAATTTGCAAAAATTTATTATTTGTAAACTTTACTGTGTAATATCACAGATTTAATTGATCATTATAGTAGTAATAGAAAGTATTTTAATTGACGATAAAAAAATATCTGAATATTTTATAGTGTTTCTCAAATAATTTAGTTTCAGTAATTTAAATTTGTCTTTTTTCTTCGCTTAATATCAAATTTATCTTTTTCTTCCCATTACTCGGTATTAAATGATGAATTAAAACGTTAATAAAATGGTAATATTTAATTTGAATTTTTAATTCCATACTTTTGCCTTTCTGCATTGTTTTTCGTTTGTTCAAAGAAATTTTGTCAGATACTCTAACATAAAACGACGATTCAACGATTCTGTAATTTCATCGCGTTCGTTTAAAACGAAATCTGTTTAAAACCAGCCATTGGACAAACAAAAATATCGCGCTCTCTGATTCATCCAATAATTCTAGACTCTCGACTGAAAACATCTCGAACTGTTTTTTTCTTTTTTTTCACGTAGATTCAATTTTGATGTTATTTTGAGTGGCCAGCAGAACGGTGGACATACAAAAATCTCTGATATATCAGACCAGAGGAGTAATTCAAGTAATTCAACCGCGTCCTGCAAAGATGAACGCGTTAATTGGATTCTTTCGTTTCTTTTTTTTTTTTTTTTTTTTTTTTTTTTTTTTCTTTTCGCAGAAGATTTATTAATGTGTAAATTCCTCATAAAGAATTTAAATTTTTATTCGCACTGCTTAACGTGAGAAGCATTTCATTTAAAAAGTATCACGCGATGTACATGTTGAAGAAAAATCCCTGAAATTGGCATCGGTGTCCATTAAGGACCAACGTTAGGTCGATGACGACATTTCATTTGCAATTTATGATATTTTTGTTATGAAAGAAATGTCGGCGTTGTGAAAGAAAATTTTAAAAAATTCCCTTGATATTCTTTCATGCGTTCAGATTCTAGAATTTCGTAATATCTGAAGGGATTCAAGCACATATCCATAACATTATGGCAAATGAGTTAATGAACGTTCATGGGAATACCACAAATAGTATTCTTCTTCAGTTTCATTGAGATATCAAAACTCAGATGATCAAGAAAAAAATTCAATAATTTTGTTTCATGCGCTATGGAAATTTCGGGGTCAATTACGTNTTAAGTAATATAATTAGAGTGCGGATTTTTATTCATTTGTAAGAAGTTTTAAAATACTGAATTGCAGAGGATGCTCACAATATGGAAATATACATGAGATATTCAAAGCGAAGTGGTATATAAAATAATTTTTTATTTTATTTTGTTCTATCTTTTTAATTATATTTCCAGAAGTATGAATTTGAACAAAAATCCGGAGTCTAAATGTAATTTTAATATTACTCTTCGGTATTATTATTACTGTTGTTATTATTAAATAAAAGTTTTAATTAAAATCAAGCAAGGCTCGTCATTTTCTGTCGATAAATCAAGCAACGTAATTTTCTGTCGATAAGTCAAGCAACGTAATTTTCTGTGTATTATTATTACTGTTGTTATTATTAAATAAAAGTTTTAATTAAAATCAAGCAAGGCTCGTCATTTTCTGTCGATAAATCAAGCAACGTAATTTTCTGTCGATAAGTCAAGCAACGTAATTTTCTGTCGATAAATCAAGCAACGTAATTTTCTGTCGATAAATGTCGATAATACGAATAGTTACGAAAGTTATTACCGATATAAGAAAAACACTGTTACGCAATTAGAATTATAATTACGTTTAAAATAATCAGTGGTCTCTCTTATTATTAATCACCTCGCTACATTATCAGATTATTAATTAAACTTCAAACAGACGGGCTTTATCTCGTGTAGCTCATTACATACGGACTCATTAATCAAAAACTTCTTAACCATTAATCCCCAATCTTGAGAAGAATTTCCTTAGTGGCACTTCTCGAACGATGCTATTTCGTCGAAAATTTGTTTCGAATTTGTTTCTCGTCGACTTTTAACATCGACATCGTCTCTTGTAGAAAATGGTTGCGGAAAAATACGACAAGCTCGAGCCTGAGCTGAAACAAGAATTGAAAAACATCGCCCAGCAGATTGTGGCACCTGGGAAAGGAATCCTGGCTGCGGATGAGTCGACCACAACCATCGGCAAGCGTCTGAAAGACATCAACGTTGAGAATTCCGAGGATAATCGTAAAGCTTACAGACAACTTCTCTTTACCGCCGCTAAGGTATAATTATTGATTTATTACACTAATTACTAGTATTTATGGATATTGTTAAAAAATGTGTCTACTATTGTTCTTTGAATCTCTCTTGTTTAGATATCACGATATCATGAAATTTCATCCGATTTTCAAAATTAGTTGAGAAATAAAATCAGTAAGCGAAATTAGTCGAATAGAAGCTGAGTAAAAATTTGTCTTTTTTATATATATATATAAAAAACAGCGGAACTTCCAAATCTACCGTTTTCAAGGAATTTGCCGAAGAAGAAAGAAACAATCAATCGAACAATTGAAATTTAATATTATACCCTGGATTGCATCTTTCGCGTATTTGTCCTTAATAAATCATATGCAAGTTATAAAATCAACTTCCGAATAAAGTCATAAAGTCGAGTTATGAAAATTAAAGTTAATATTAACTTTAAACACTCAAATTAACACTCAAATTAAAGTTAATATTAATTTTCCTTTCTAATAATCTTGTTGATCATATCTTTCTATCTTAAACTCAGAAGGAACAAAGTCCAAATCATATCTTTTGAAATCTATCAATTATCATATCTTTTGAAACATTTGATAAACTACGGAATCAGCTAGTTCGAAATATTGTCAAGTATTTATAGGCACCACGGTCGAAAGACATTCAATTTTCTATTGAATAATAATAAATCTAATTAATAATAAATCCAATTAATAATAAATAAACATTGGATTTATTATTAATAATAAATCCAATTAATAATAAATCCAATGTTCCCCGTCTCTAATGATCTTCCATGCGTTTTCCTTCCAAAGGACACGATCAGCCAGCACATCTCTGGTGTTATTCTGTTCCACGAGACTCTCTACCAGAAGGCCGACGATGGAACACCATTCGTCGAACTGTTGAAGCAACGTGGCATCCTGCCAGGCATCAAGGTCGACAAGGGTGTGGTACCGTTGTTCGGCACCGACGACGAATGCACCACCCAGGGCCTCGACGATCTACAGGCCCGTTGCATCCAATACAAGAAAGACGGCTGCCAATTCGCGAAATGGAGATGCGTGTTGAAGATCAAGAAAGACTGTCCGAGCAAGTTGGCCATTTTGGAGAACGCGAACGTCCTAGCTCGTTACGCTTCCATCTGTCAGAGCGCTAGGATCGTGCCGATCGTCGAGCCGGAGATCTTGCCCGACGGTGATCACGACCTTGTCCGTTGCCAACAAGTTACGGAAGAAGTTCTGGCCGCTGTGTACAAGGTGAGGGAGGAAAAGGGGCAGTCTGCATATTGATTTGGTTTGTTTCGCGCGAGGTTATCGGCTCTTTGTTTGTTCGATGGAGAGAAGTAATAGGATCTTCTGTGCAATTGGAGTCTACTATAGCCATTTAATCGGAAACGGAAGGAAATGTCANTCTTGCCCGACGGTGATCACGACCTTGTCCGTTGCCAACAAGTTACGGAAGAAGTTCTGGCCGCTGTGTACAAGGTGAGGGAGGAAAAGGGGCAGTCTGCATATTGATTTGGTTTGTTTCGCGCGAGGTTATCGGCTCTTTGTTTGTTCGATGGAGAGAAGTAATAGGATCTTCTGTGCAATTGGAGTCTACTATAGCCATTTAATCGGAAACGGAAGGAAATGTCAAAAGACAAGACGGGACGGTTGCAAACTATAAATGTGCTTTCTTCCTCAGACTGAAACTAGCGACGACTAAAGTACAAAGATCGTGTCGGAGAAATAGAATTGCACGAGGCAGGGAGAAGTTTTTTAAAAAAGACAAGACGGGACGGTTGCAAACTATAAATGTGCTTTCTTCCTCAGACTGAAACTAGCGACGACTAAAGTACAAAGATCGTGTCGGAGAAATAGAATTGCACGAGGCAGGGAGAAGTTTTTTAAACAGATACTTTTATCTAATTATTTAATTTGATATTTGTAAATTATGTAATTTCATTTTCAAAAATGCATCGTAATATTTTCTGCTATCTATATCTATAGTGCTCATGTAATTTAATTAACTTAAGCCAAGATATATATAATATTCCCTATAATATCAGTAAAATTTGTGCGTTCTGGTAGTCATTTTGCCAACGATGTCTCAAGCATGAACAAAATATGAATTTCTTATCAGTATGCTTGATTTCTCGGTTAAATTCCGTGTTGAACTTAATCGTCTTTCGTTTGTAATTAATTTCGTCGTACAGAAGTTATTTAAATTTAATCATATTCGACTCGCCAGGCACTTTCTGATCATCACGTGTACCTCGAGGGTACCCTTCTGAAACCGAATATGGTAACACCAGGACAAAGTAGCCCGAAAAAGGCAAGTCCTCAGGAGATCGCGGCCGCTACCGTGACCGCTTTGTTGCGCACTGTGCCACCCGCAGTGCCTGGCATCACCTTCCTCAGCGGTGGCCAGTCGGAGGAAGAGGCATCTGTCAACTTGGACGCCATCAACAAGTTCCCCGCGAACAAACCTTGGGCACTGACCTTCAGCTACGGTCGTGCTCTTCAAGCCTCTGTCCTCCGTGCATGGGGAGGCAAGAAGGAACAAATTGCTGCCGGCCAGGAAGAACTTCTCAAGAGGGCTAAGGTAAGGGCTAGGTTTTTCTATTTTTCGATTCTTCCTTTTTCTTGTATTCTATAATTTTTGCTCTGTTTCTTTATGGTTTACCATTTTTTAGCATCTCTAATAATTCTTGACGTGTGCTGCTGTATCAGTAGATTAAAATTTTTTTACTTCTTTTTTTTTTATTATCATTGTAATTAATTTTCTTTGATTTATCTACGTTTCTCTTTGTATAGATTTGTAGAGAAAGTGTTACTAAAACATCTCTGTTCTCTTTCCGTGTGCAATTTATATGTATCTTTACTGTCATTTCTTTCTTTTCTGTCTACAGCTCTTTTAACTTTCCCTACTTTCTATTACATTTAGAAATTTCCGTTACATCCTTATGTAAATATCATATTGCGTCAATTTTATTTGGATTTAATCACTACTCATCTTTACCTTTTTTTTTTTACTGTTTGTTTTCGGCATGTACGTATACTGTGTGGTTGTTTAGGCAAATGGTCTAGCCAGCCAAGGCAATTACGCTGCTGGTAGCATTGTTAGCAAAGCTGCAAATACCACTCTCTACGTGAAATCTCATGCCTACTAAACTCTTGCTTTTCTTTCTTTGAGACATGTTTCCATAGTAAGTATCTAGTACATTAGTTCTACATATATTTGCCTTTTTACGCGCTTCTACGATACACATTGTACGATATATANTTTTTACGCGCTTCTACGATACACATTGTACGATATATATATCAATAACATAAAATGTAACTAACCTTCAGAAGTAATATCGTTGGGTTATGATTATATTAATTTAGATCATTAAAATTTATTTCTATTTGTATTACTTTGTATTTTATATTTTCTCTGATAGAGACTGACAACAAAATTCTATTGAATTAAAAATTCTAAACACTATATCGTCCAAAAATTTTCGGACATTTTTTTTTATCTCACTTGCAAAAATTACGCATAAATCCAACTACAATCATTTTGCCTTTTATACTCGTCTTACCTACGTTTATAATTGTCAAATTAAATTTAAATTAAGAAGTTTGTTCTAAACTCNTTGTATTTTATATTTTCTCTGATAGAGACTGACAACAAAATTCTATTGAATTAAAAATTCTAAACACTATATCGTCCAAAAATTTTCGGACATTTTTTTTTTATCTCACTTGCAAAAATTACGCATAAATCCAACTACAATCATTTTGCCTTTTATACTCGTCTTACCTACGTTTATAATTGTCAAATTAAATTTAAATTAAGAAGTTTGTTCTAAACTCGTAAGACATTTGAAGTGTCCATTTCTATCTACTAATTTATTAAAAATTTGTTTTATGCCAGATACATTTTATTTACACTTTAAAAAATTTAAAAAAATTTCCTCAAACCAACTAAACTGTTTGGATTTTATTATGGCCCCCCGTGACGATATCAGTCAATAGTTAAATATCTGTTATATATATATGTTTTATTATTTCTAATATAAGTTACTTATTAATAATATTTGTCTAACATAAGATATATTTTTTTATTTACAGGCTAACAGTGAATCGGCACTTGGTAAATATGCTGGTGGCGTGACAGGAGCTGCTGGCGACGCAGCGCTTTTCGTCGCAAATTTATTAATAATATTTGTCTAACATAAGATATATTTTTTTATTTACAGGCTAACAGTGAATCGGCACTTGGTAAATATGCTGGTGGCGTGACAGGAGCTGCTGGCGACGCAGCGCTTTTCGTCGCAAACCACGCGTACTAAACGGAATCATTAGACATTAATAAGGGATTAGATGATTAGGTCGTTCGTCGAACATTGTCAACGTCGATCACTGTTGCCGACATGGGAAACATCATCGACGATGAAGATGGGAAGCGAACGAAGAAAAAAGAAAACTCACGAAGAATGCCTCGAAATGCTCGAAACACAAAACGATCGTGCAGCTTCTGTTACCAATTTTATGCTTCATATGATTTAAGATGAAAAGTTTCAAGCCTGTGGATAGAATTCATTGAGTCTTACGTGATTTTAAATCGGAATAGAATTTTGACGTTGCATTTTAATCTCACGAATATACAGAAGCTGAGGAGATTCGTTTTGTTTTTACGATGAAAAAGTCTCAAAAACTCTCAGGATCATGGTGTTTGTCGACCACGATCGATTCTCTTCGCCGATTGCCGTATTTCTAAACGAACGATCGCCGCTATCCTCTCTTGCTTTTACTCTTTCCCTGTTCTATTTCCTCTGATTTAGAACCTTCCACATTTTTTCCCCCCTCCTTCTACTTCATCTATGTTCCTACGTTCGTTCTCTCTAGGATTGCATACGCGACGAAGAGTGTTTGACGCATCTTTCGTCGCTGAATTGTTCGTTTTAACGGTGAGAAAGAAGAAACTGGGGGTCTACGACAATCGTCGAGAGAACGTGGTCGATGCATACACAAGCAAGCCTATCGTGTAAAATTGAAGAAAAAATACCCGATAAAGATCGTTTACTCAGACCGTGAATAGATTTCGTGACGTTCGAACTACGCACGCGTTATTATTATGTTCTGTAACAATACGAGTAAAACAAAAGCAGACATATATTATATATATATATATACCCGATAAAGATCGTTTACTCAGACCGTGAATAGATTTCGTGACGTTCGAACTACGCACGCGTTATTATTATGTTCTGTAACAATACGAGTAAAACAAAAGCAGACATATATTATATATATATATAAATATATATATATACATATATATATATAGATATCATTGTCGTTATAATATTCTACGTGTATAAAAAAAGAAGGAAAAAAGAAAAAATTAAAAAAAGAAAAAACAAAATAAAAA
>NIPQ01092086.1:0-41912 GCA_002806875.1 Lepidotrigona ventralis hoosana | reverse complement strand
CGTGGTATGTGTTGTTTCCTCTTCTGTGATTTTTGAAATGGTTTTTTGAACGTAGCGTTCACATTGTCAATCGATTCTGCATTTTCCATATCAGTTTTGCCACCGTGATTGCTACCTTTTTTGGTAAATGTATAATATTTCTTATCTGGCAAATTTTTAATGCAAGCTCCTGCCTCGTCTGTTGTTTCGGCATGAGATTTAATTTTATTAATTGACGATTCTTTTCTATATGTATTATATTTATTTTCTGCAGGAATACCATCTTTGACATTCTGACTCAAGAATTCATCAATTTCCTTCTTAAGTTTCCCACTTTGATGTTCTTTAATTCCATGATTGAAAGTATAATCTAGTCTATGATCTCCAGTTTTATATATTTCTGATAATAATTCTTTCCTCAATAATGTGGATGCTTTAAAATTCAAATTTAAAGCCGTATTGTATAGTTGAGATGATTCTAAAGACTTGGTAATCGTTCTACTCGTGGAACTCTCTGTATCTGTATTTTTAGGGGTTGATTGAAAAACAGGCAATTTAAACATGGGAGGTTCAGCATTTTTTGGTATATCACAAGTTATAGATTTTTGTAAGTTGTATATTTGATCTTTATCATGTTGTAGATCACTTGTTCCAGTTGAAGTTGTACTAATTGCATTTTCAATATCTGCTGTACAATATGTAGTATTTAAAACAGATGAATTTTTTGCTTCTTCAAAAACTAAAGGACATGTAGTGTTTAAATTGCATGATTTCTTTCTTTCATTATTTTCCGATTGTAATATTTGTGTATCATCATTTTTATTTACATACGTGGAAGACAACTTTATTGTACTAAATCTATCTTTATCTGAACTTGGCAATACAACCATTTTAGGAGTTACATCAGTATTATAGGTCTCATTTAATTCCTTTTCAACATCAGATTTATTTGTAAATGTCTTATTCGTTGTGCTCAGGCAGTAGCTAGTAATATTATTGTCTAATTCATTAACTTTTAGGAAAGTTTCATTGATGTTTGAATCCTTAGCACCTTCGCACTTATCAATTTCTTGACTGCACCGAATCACATTTGAAGATTCCTCGTGTTTACTGGGTTCTGAACCATGTAATGAATCATCTTTAGGTAATGAGATGATAGATGAATAAAAGATAGAAGGTTGTGAAATGTTCATCAGCGGATCATTAAGTCCGGGTTCCACTAAATTAATAAACGAATCAATTCCTTTTGAATGAGACATATTTAAAAATACTTCCATACTTTCTTGACCAGATGTTACAGATTTTTCCTCAGAAAAAAAATTACTATTTGCATTGATTGCCATTTTTAACATAGGAGGCACAGCCTCTTCTTTATTGGCAGTAGTTATATCTGAATATTTACTGAACTACATTTGAAATAGAAACATATTTAAATCTACATTTTGAATATAAATATGTAATATACATGTACTGCATAAATGTAAATAAACTTACATTCTCATCTATATTTGAAAAATTTGAAGTTCTCCACGTATTTGACACAGGTGAAGATAAAGATTCCAAAATAGATTCGAAACTAGTTCTACTAGACCGTTTTTTGGATCTTGTAAATGTTCTTGTATCGATAGATTTTCTACTAGCTAAATAAAAAGTAAATAAATTATACATTCAAAATGTATTATTATAAAATAATAACTGATATGTTCAATACCTGAAAAAGTTAATTCTGGTTCAGTTCTCAGCCAGGTATACAAATCATGAACAGTGGATTCCATTTTATATTCCGATGGTATGTATAACCTAACGAAAAACATAATCATAAACTACTATCTGAACTATTATATATATATATATATATATATATATATATATATATATATATATATATATATATATATAGACAAATATAGAACCTGACAAATGATTCATTTAACTAAAATACATATTGTTAAAATACACATGATTCATTTAACTAAACACACATTATGTTCAATGAATCATATGCACTTTTTCTTCGAGACTATTACATTTTTAGTAGAAATAATAATAAAAAAATAATAAAATCTAAGGATCGTCGATGATCTTTTTCAAATTTTCAAGAAATTAAATTTAAACAATCAAACTTACAAGAAAATGAAAATTTCTTATAGATCTAAAATGATGCTCAAAGCAGTTCAATCATTGTAAACACTTGAGATAATTATGGGTTATGTCAAAGCTACTTACCAGCCATCGCTATCATCAAAGTCAAAGACAGACACATCAATAATTTCAGCTTCATCAATCAGAAGAGCATCGTTTATATACTGCCTCTGCACAATTTCTGTATCCACTTTCTTCTCTGACATGTTTATATGCCCAATAATTATGATATTAACATTTCCAATGAACACATATTTTACCGTTAAAGCCTCTTTTTCCGTTCGGTTCGGTGACGTGGTAGATATATAAAAGTAGTATCACGTTTTGCCAAGTCATTTACAAAATTCCTGAAGTTTCGGCACCATTTACAGTTCAAAAATACGTATTATTAAAACGAATTGAACCCTTGACAAACATAATCACAGATAGGATAATAGGAACTTTTTTTGGGAGGATTTTCAATTTGTTTTCAAGAAGAACCAAAGGAGACCACGACAAAACAACATTCATAGATGGTTGCCTTTTATTGCGTTTTCTTCAACATCTTTTGATACTTTCCTTTTATAATAGCGTTCACTATAGTTTTATATCTGTTTTACAATGCTGTTTTTTCAATGCTTTATCCGACCAATAGAATTTCAGCAAATCTAGGAAATTATGAGTAGCAGCCTTACGATTTCACTTTAAAGCATATCTTCAAAAAACAAATTACAAATTTAATTAACTGCTTAAATAAGGATAATTTTTCTTGTCTTTAATTATGTTAGTGAAATAATAATTAGATTTAACGTCAATTAATAATTTTACAGAAAAATGAAAATATCTTTTAATCTTTGATCTCATTTTTAACCAATATTTAACCAATTTATTACGTAGAATAGAGTATTGCAGATTTTTTTTGATCAAGCTTTTATCATGATAAATTACAAATTAAAAATATAAACAAGAAAAATATCTCATATAGGTATGTTTACAAAACATAAATATTCATATATATTTCATATAATCTTTAAATTATTATTGGATAGTTGCATAATATTGTTTGTAATTGTTTTAGTACCGGAAGTTTATTTAACAATTACTGCTTTACGTTGAACAGTTTCAAATAAAACTGTTAATGTGAGATACTGTTGATATGTATTACATGTGCATTAAATAGGTTAACATGAATTAACATAATTTTTTCATGCGGTATTTATCTATGTTAAGTACAGCATATTAAAATCAATTATATTAAAAAGCAACTGTTTTCGTGCAAGATAAAAAAAATAAGTAAGTTTTAAATGTAACTGAATAATACAAATTTTTGAAGTGTTATTTATTTAACATAACATAATTTAATATATATTTTATTTCTAGCAGAAATGAGAAAAAATTAAGCATTGCTGGACAAAACAACAAATTAGAATAATTTGAAATGTACATTTAAGAAACAACATATATTTTAACTCTGTTAAACAAATTTAAGTAAATTTTTACATTTGTTAAAAATTTATTGTTTAAATAATGAATATTAACTTGGACAATAATGAGCCAGTTGAAAAAAGAATTAAATCTAATGAAATAGAAAATGATTCATTCAATATTTTAAATGATGAAAGTAACACAAATAGAAATCCTGAATATCAAGAAAAGACAGATTTAACAGATATTGAAGATGAAAATATGCCACTAAGTAAAAATGATGATGATGATGATGATAGCTTATTTCCATTTCCTCCAGATAGTGATGTTACAGATATGTTGGAAGGAGTAAAATATCATGGATTGTTTCCTACAATTACAGATCGTTATTTTACTGCCTATTATAAATTAGATGTACAAAGTTATACAGATGATATTTGTATTTTAATGCATAGTAATCGAATTTGTATGCTTACTCTTGCCCCAAGTCATGCAATTCTTCAAGACGATAAACATATAACAAAAGTAGATTTTAAAGTTAGCAATAAATTAGATAGAGTTCAAAATAAAGTTTCTGGTAAAAGCAAACACGGTGCTCAACCTTTACAAACAAATTCCAATATTTGTAAAATTACTTGTGCAAATGAAAAACCATATATTATAAAATGTTGTATAATTGGTAAATTGGTAGAAGTAAATGAAACACTAATACAAAATCCTAAACTCTTATTAGAACCTCCACATAAAGGAGGTTATTTAGCTATAATATTGCCAAACATAAAACTTTTAGATAAAATGAAAGAATCTTTATTAACTCAAGAACAATATAACTTGAAAATATTAGAGCGACAAGATACTGCAAATCACTTGGAAAAATCAAAAATATGTACATCGAATGCTTCATTAAAAAATGATACAAAAATAATGAATGAAAAAAGTCAACTGAGCTCTAATAAAAATCAAATTACATTGTCTAATATAAGCTGATTTGATCAAATAGCATTATACATATTTTATTTAAATTTCCAATAAAAAAATTTATTTATATTTTTGTTTTTTATTACAATTAATATTTCAAAATGATAATTTTAGTTATTACTATTTACAATTTATAATGCTGTAATCTTTGGTATAATCTTCAATTCATAAATTTAGAATATTAAAAATGTTTTTGTTTAAATTGTGTATTCCAATGGATTATATTATCAACAATACTAAAAATATTATGATAAAGATTGTAATTGAAATTCAATATTGTCTTATGACAATAAACATATAATTAATTAATACATAAAACTAATTAAATAATTAAAACGAAATTAATTATTTAGCTTACTGGAGCCAGCCAGTTATTTACTTCATGTTTTTTACCTATTATATGTTATCTATCCCTATAGTTTGTATCAGTACAGTTCACAATTTAACAATTATTTCTTAAATTATGATGCTTTCCTTCAGTGAAAGTATGTTCCTTTTCTGACTCTTGTATAGCATCATCACTTTTTTTAGATTTAGTGTTTTTCATGAGATTTCCTAAAATAATTCCTGTAAAGAGAATCATTCCTATCTTGTGATTGGAGATAAATTTTTTTGCACAGTCTGCAGGATTGTTAATATTTAAACTGTAAATCTAAAAAAATATTTATATTGAATTGTAGATTATAATTTTGTTTAGTTAGATTATATTTTTGTTTCAAAATTATATAACGTATACCTGATTACCAAGATGAGTACCAACTAATCCTAATGCTGTGTAATATGGCCAAGTCTGTGTAGTTAATATACCTGATGTAAGTAACCCTGTTATCATGACTATACTAAATCCAGATAAATAAAATTTAGTTTTGTCTTCAAACTTTAAAGCTGTTGACTTTATGCCTACTATAATATCATCTACTTTATCCTGTAATTAACAAATAAAGAACAAATTAAAACACATTAAAGTAATCATATAAAATATTAAATTAAATATATTAAAAAGTTGAAAAAAGTTAAATTAAAAAGTTAAAATTTACCTGATGTGCATATATAGTATCATATAAAAGTGTCCAACAAATTCCAGCAATATAAAGTGGTAAGCATACAGACCAGTTGCATGATCCATGCACAGCAGACCAACCCAAAAGTGCACCCCAATTAAAAGTCATTCCAAGAATTAACTGTGGCCAGTATGTCACTCTTTTCATAACTGGATATATTATTACTAAGACTGTAACAAAAAAATTTAAAGATATTTACTTTAACAACATTTCTAAATTCATAATTTTTTTAAAAAAAAGCAGAAGATTGTAATCATAAAATGTTTGGATTTTTGTATCTCTATTAAAATAATTTCTCCAGTTATTCTTTCGTTTTTATTTGTAGTAACTTATAATAAAGATAATACTTTGAAAATTGAAAATGATTTAACACATTCAATTAATGAAATTACGAAATACTGTTTTATATAAATTGTTTAAAAGTAGTACCTAGTGAGCTTGCACCCAATATAATACTATAAAGATTTAGTTGCAATAATACAAGCAATCCCAAAGTTAATTGGCTTCCAAGGAAAATCAATGATTGTAGAGGTGAAATTTCTCTAGTAACCAATGGTCTATCTTTTGTTCTGGCTACCTAACATTAAAATACTCTTATAATATCTTATTTTAGAATATTATCAATTTAATATTACCATCCCATCGATATCTTGATCCCACATATCATTTATGATACATCCTGCTCCACGCATAATGAATGCACCTGTTCCAAAAAGGGTTAAAAGTTTAAGATCTGGCAGAGTACCTGGTGCTGCAGCCATGGCTATACTCCAACCACATGGCCAAAATAATAACCAAGATCCTACGTTTAGAAATTATTAATTAAATGATTAATTAAAAAGTTATGTTTATTTCATGTTATAATAACAATAATTTTTAAATAACTTTCATCTTACCTATTGGTCTATCCAACCTTATAAGTTTCAAATATGGTTTTATTTTAGGTGGAGAGTTATTTACTAATTTTACAGCAAATGTAATCTTTTCCTTTGATTGAACATTTGTTGTTTTAACAAATTCTGTTGTCTCATCGTACATATTTGGTAAGGGCTTAATTGACTTTAATTTTTCTTGCGATAGTGCTTTATCATTTTCATAATTACATTTATTATATATACAAGACACAGTATGAACTGTATTGCAAGAACATAAGTAGTTCATGGTACATTCTTTTTTACTAAATTGCAGATAAAATCTTAAACATTTTCCATGTCTAAATAATTGTTGATACAACTGCATTATTTCGTTTTTTTTTTTATCGATTATAAATAATGCTCAGAAATTTTTAAAATAACCTAATAATTTTCTTTAATTCAAGTCATGTTATGAGTAATACAAACTATTGAAAATAGTAATCGTATATACCCATTAATAATACTATGCATATCTTCTAAATCACCTTAACAACAAACCTTTTGGCATTTTCTTGAATTACATAAGGAATACTACAAACACGTGCTACAAAATTTAATCGTCATTCGTCGTACTTCATGGCAGAATTGCATAGCACAATCGTTGCATAATACGTTGTATGCGCACGCGCTCAGTATATTCCGATACGCTATACTTAAGATAATGTTGTACTGCGAATATGACAAGTGAATAATAAGCGATAAAGACAATTTTAATTTGAATTTTTTAACCATCGCAGTTAACCATATCCAAGAAAATTCTGTTCAATCGGATATACATAATATTTTTTCTAATCTAAGTAAGTATAAATTAAGTAAATAATAAATAGATAATTTAGAGAAAAATACATTCAATACAAAAGAAATGTGTTATATAAATATCAATATTTATATACGTATGCATGTATAAATACAATACTATAAATCTGTAAGATGTAAAGTATATTATACTTTGAATATTATCAATTATCCATCGTGTGTGTGTGTGCATGTGTGTGTATGCGCGCGCGCGCATACACACATGCACACACACACACAATACATTAGATATATATTTTATAATATATATTTATTATACATAATATTTATATATATCATTTGCAATAACAAAACTTAAAAAAGTGTGTTTTCCGAGAAGTTTTGTACACATTATTTCATTAATTAAAGAAATGATTTATCTAAATTATGATACAATAATACATTTTTCATCTTATATCTACTTGTTCGTAATGACATAAGATAAAATTCATAAGACGCATAGAATATTGCATAAATCCCCTTTATTGATCGAATTATAGATATAAATGAATAAGATTCTCATAATTAGTCGAGGAGGAATTATGTCATTTTTAACGTGTACGATATTAAATATGATGCATATTTATATTTATTATTACATATATTATCAGTTATAAATATTATATATAATATAATAAAAGTATTTCAGCTCGATCGGAATGCTTGTTCTTGAAAAGCCCGCCATAATGTTTCTATGTTAACATTCAAGGAACCAGTACGTGTAATTGGTTATCGGTGATTATTTTATGTTCAAGGTACTTTCAAGTAAACTGCGGCTTTTTACAATGTCTGCAGAACAGAAATTCGAAGTTTTATTTATTTTGGGTGGCCCCGGTGCGGGGAAGGGAACATTGTGTAGATACATTACTGAAAAGTATGGTTATGTACACTTATCAGCTGGTGATCTATTAAGAGAGGAACGTATGAAACCGAACTCAAAATATGGGGAACTTATCGAAAAATTTATCAAAGACGGAAAGATTGTACCAGTTGCAATTACTTGCAGTCTTTTGGATAATAGCATGCAGACGAGCGACAGTCCACACAAAAGATTCCTAATTGATGGTTTTCCAAGGAACCAGGATAATGTTGATGGTTGGAATGAGGTACAAAGATAAAAATATATATTTTGATCAAACACTGAAAAATTATGTCTAAGAATCAAAATCATGTATAAACATTTATAACCTTCTATCATGTTTTTTTTTTATCTATTGATAGGCAATGTCAGAGAAGTGTGTAGTGAAAGGAATATTGTTTTGTGAATGTAGTAAAGAAGTATGTACTCAACGATGTTTAAAGCGTGGCGCAGCCGGAAGTGGAAGATCTGATGATAATGAGGAAGTTTTAGTCAAAAGGCACGAGACTTATATCACAAATACACTACCCATAATCGAACATTTTGAAAAACAAGGCTTGATATACAAAGTAAATAGTATGCAATCGCCAGAAAAAGTTTTCGAAGATGCTAAAGAGATTCTATCTAAAATAGGATGGTGATGGATTAACAGAGAATATTAATTGATCTCAGTGAGATCAAATTATACCCCATTTGCATTTAATGTTGTTTTATTGAAGAAAAAAAAATATATACATATATATTTTGTAAGAAAATTTTATTCATATTTAAGGTATTAATTTTATTCATATGTAAGGTATTAATTACATTTAATTGCACATAAGAGATATTAGATTTCTTTGACTTTAATATACAGTCTTAGTACTTTTTATTTTCTTATAGATAGTGTAATTTTTATTATGCACACTCTTTTGCTATTTTTATCAATATCTATAAAAGAAAGGGATCTATTTGGAATTTTTTGGAATTTGATACAATGTTATACATATATTTAGATATGCTGATATAGAACTTGTATTTAAAATTTCCTTAAATGCTTTAATATTTCCTCAAAATGTACTATACGTAGAATATATTTTTGTTGCAATAATAAGTTGTTTTTTTTATTCAATTTTTACATATAAATCTAATACCTCAATTGTATTTTCATACTTAATACGATAATTGAAGATATCAATCTTAAAAAAAGTATTATCAAAAGTTTAATTGGTTGATATTATTTTTTGGAATTGTTTATTTTTCAACTCACTTTTCAAAATCACTTATTCATTTTTTTTACTTATAATCTCTTAAAAGAGGGCAACATCCTTTTATCATTATCATCGTAGTCATTAAGATTAATGGACAATCTTTTATCAGTATATTTTTCATTTTCAAAATAAGATTGATACGTAATTGAGTATGTGGAATGATTCTTTTAAATTTTTACACGATACATTGAGCCCCTTAAGAAGATAACCAAATGTAGTTGTGAAATAAAATTTTGCCATACTACAGGCGATAATAATTCTCTATTCTTATTGTTTTCAAATAAAAAGTTGTTATTTACTTAGTCAAACAAATATTTAAATAGAAATATCAGCTATCTCGAATGTTTGGTTAGAAACCAAACTTCCCTGATTATTAAGATTTACCAAAAAGAATGTATTTCTATCTTTTTGACAAAAGATAAGAAAGAATTGTACATATTAGAATAAAATCGTTTTTATGTTTCTATTAGTATAGTATAGTATAGTAATTTAAATAAAAATTTTTTAAAAGAAGAGAAATTTAATTGTGCGTTATGCATTTGTCATCATTCATTTTTAAAATATTAAAAGTGACCAGAGTTTAGACATTTTAAATAATTATAATTGACGGAATGACGCGCATTACTATTGAAAATGTAAACAATATTAATTCATAATGACATATCCGTTCCGAGGTCACATATTAGCCCATGAATCATTGAACTCTCAAGATATTGGATGTTGTGTAGTATAGTGTACACAGAACGTCTCGTAATTCACGTTCCTACTGAAAAGAGGACGATTTCTCATTCTAAAATAAATCGAAAATGAAATGAATCGTTGGAAGAGTTCTTAAAAATAAAGTTTTCATAAACAAACTTCTACCGAATACATTTTATTGTCGTTTTAATTAGAAGTAGAATAAAAATTTTTTGAAATTTAATATTAGAAGTTTTTGTCAAAATTATATAATATAATTAAAGGCATATTTTACAGTTAAATAAATAAGATGATTTTTTATGATTCTTTTGTGACAGATGTCTGTTATGTTAACTTTTGATCAAGATTTCTGAATTTAAAGAAAGAAAAGGAAGATGAACAGATGAAACCTGAAAAAAAAAATGATGCATTAAGAAGGAACCCGAATCGACTGCACGTGTATCTGATTTCGAAATGCTTTTCATACAAAAGAATTTCATTCAACGACTTCATGTTTCTTTTTTAGATGAAGAATAACTTGCTACCTCTTGGAGCTATGAAATTCTATCATATTATTCTTGCGTAAGCTTCTTACTTGAAGAGTTAATGAAATTTCAGGTATAACATTAACAATAAGATTTTTTATGATCCAGAGGAGTGTACATTTTTTTTTAATAAAATTATATTTTTAATATGAAATTTTTAATTCTTCAAAAATAATATAATAATATTATTATTTACATAACGTAAACAGAAATTTTTGAAGTTTATTTGATTCCTACGCGGGCAAGGAATTATTTATAAATTGAGAGACAAACGATAAAGTGGAAGTTGGAATTCTGCAATGAAAAAGCGTTGATTTCTTCCGTTCGATTATAAATTGACCGCCGCTCTTGAATTGATGTGCCTTCACCGACAGAAGATCGACCCGTTTTTAACTTTCTCATCGAGGTAGCCGAAATGTATATCGCTGATGAGTTACCACGACCATCACAAGAACGAAAGATATGTAAAAATAATTCTCAATAATGATCAAGGCTACCAAATGCCTGTACAATAAGTTTCATGAAATTTTCCGCAATTCCTATCTTTATTCGGTATCAGTTCAGTCAGTTAAGTATTAGAGTTTTGCGTCTAATCACTGCGACTCGATTCTCTTGTATCGATTATCTACAAGTAAACTACATTTCTGTTCCACACGGTAATCTTTATCGGTCGTGTTCTTTATGATTTCTGTATCTTCCTTCATAGATCTTTTTTTCATTGCGTACTTAACAAATTTGTAGAAAAAGAGTATTATAAAAAATAAATGAAATTAAAGAATTAGTTTTTTGAATACGATGTTCTCGTATGAAAAATACTATAAGAATTGTTTTCTTCGGTATAGCTAAAATTTTGTTTACTTACTCTTCTTATTTTTTATTTCATAAACAATCATTTAATCTTCATCGTTAAACTTTTTTGTACTTGTTAGTTTCCAAAATTCTCCCTTTTAAGTCATTATTCGCTATGGCTGTGTGCCTGAAATAACAATATGTCATGAAAAATTGTTGATTGTTATAATTGCTGATTCATACAAAAATATCTGATTGTATAATATCTATAATTAAATATCTCAAGGTATCTTTGGTACCTATGTATACTATAGCTAGCATGACGACGAATCGTGTGACGAATCGAATAGAATTTGAACTCTGGTTGTGGACATTATTTGTTTAATTTCCTCAAATTTATCGCTAACATTAATNAAATTTAAATTTTTTTTTTTTTTTTTTTTTTTTTTTTTTTTTTGAATGATAAGCAGAAATTTCTTCATCCAACTTTCTTAAATTCTCCGAATTAATCAACTTTCTATAAAGAAACGGTTTCCATACGTAAGAAGTCATTCTAAATTCTGTATCAAATCTACCAAAGACTTTGTAATAGGTTCTTTATTCAAACAAAGTCGTCATTTGTATTCGTCAGATGTACCAAAGACTTTGTAGTAAATTCTTGTTCAAACGAAGAACTTACTCGTATACCTGTCATTGACATCAAGGAATTATATCGTTCATGCTATATTTTCATCCAACTATTAGTCATGTAAAGTTTCAGGACATTGTCTCTTGAATATGACTCATTAAAGAAAAGAAGGGGATTCACCGCATACTTATTTTAGTTTCTTACAGATGCATGTGTCGATTCCACGGTGTTTCCGCTTATCATTTGTTCCCACTATTCTTCAGTTTAAAAAAAAAAAAAAACTGTTGTCAATTTTTAACTTAAAAATAGCACGTTGATTTTTTTTTTTCGCTAAAAGCATTTTTCCTGACTTCGGTCAATGAACTTACTTTACTTACAGCAAACTTTTCCGATATTTTTCTTAATGCACAAGGAAACTATTTGTTAGAAACGTTTCCACAGGTTTACGTAATAAATAATGCCACAATTTTCTTAGATTTTCCTCTCTTGAGCCGTCTTCGAACGTTGACTTTTCCTCTAGTGTGGGAAAAGTTTGTATCATAATATTCATTTTTTGATTTTAAAGTCGATGTACTATGTTGTCAATTACCTATTGATTCTTCTTTCCGTTATTGTTTTTCTATTATTATGATAATTGAACTAATTATTTTTTTCTATTACTATTACTAATTAATTTTCTATTATTATGATACTGATAACTAATATTATTAATCCTTTACAAGTCACAAGTTACCAGTATTGAAATAAATCTTTTCCTACAACTAAATTTTGCAGTCATGTTATTATTTAATGTGAAGTAAAATTATAAAGTTTATAAGAAGAAGTTTATAACTTACAATTTGTAACCTCTTGATTTAATATAATTAGTTAATAAATTATCATACAAAAAGTTCCAGGATGTTTAGTCTTTATGAGGAGGCTATGGATATTTATATAAATTCATATTTTTGTAATAAACTTAGGCAGAGATTTGTTTCATTTACTAAATATTATAATGAATATTGTGTACTATGCATTTTTAAAAAATGAAAATATATAAAAATTCCCATTCTAATTATAAAATATCTGTAATATAATTATCGAAAATTTAATTTAAGAAAATCGATACAGCTCAAGTTAGCTAGTAGCAATAAAAGCAGCATCAGTGGTCCGAAAGTAGCACTTTCATATGTTTCAGTAACAAATTTCATATGTTTTTATATGTAAAATATATAAAAAAGGGGATATTCTTTCAGTGTTTCGAGCCCACTGTAAGGAAGCATTCGGTTAAAAAGAAATAATAAAAAAGGTTCATAAACGTACGACCTACTTGCCCTTGTCATTGGGTTATAGCCTTTGTGGTTCCGTTGATCCTTCTTGAATAACTGAGCCAGTACAACTGAGCTTGCTGAATCATGTATGATCAATTCTTAAATCTTCCTTCTCATTAAACGTTTACAACTGCAATTAAATATCCAATAAATAGAATGACTAATATAATATAATTTTAGAATATTCTTGAAAATACAGTATCCCTTACTTATGTAGTTACTTTTCACACGATCATAATTCCATCTGACAAATTACAAATGTATTATAAATTCGGGAAAATCCATATGATCTACCAACCATGGTTTAATTATTGTAGTCAATCTAAACTTTTTTTACAATTATAAACTATAACCGAGATTAATATACTATCCTTATGATATTGAGTTATCNTATTCTATTTTAAAATTTTTTTTTTTTTTTTTTTTTTTTTTTTTTGAAAGAATAATTTTACCTTTTTTTTTTGAAAAGAATAAATCTTCAAGTTAAATTTTGAAAGACTCTTTTTTTAGAAAGAAAAAAAATTGAAATTAAGAAAAAGATTGAAAAATTAAGAAAAAGATTGAAAAATTAAGAAAAAGATTGAAAAATTAAGAAAAAATTGAAATTAAGAAATTAAGAAAAAAGAACTCTGAGGAAAAATTTTAATTATGTCAATATTAATTGTATTTTATCGATAGCATAAGCAAGAATAATTATTGGCAAACGTAACGAAATCTCTGGATAATCTGCAATCGTGAAAGCATGATCTTTTTCTTCTTAAGAACAATTCGTCTTTTTTAAATCATTTACAACATTCACAAACATTCACAAACAAGCTATAAATTGACGTTACGCCCATACGATTGCCGACAGAATCAATTCAAATGAAATAGGACAATCGCATGTTAACAAAGTTGTACAGTAAACTCACAAACCAAATAAACAAACAAATAAAAAGGAAAAGGGAGGAAAACAAGTATTATCTTAAGTCTTCCAAAAACGAAATCTTCTTTCAATTCTCCGTTCGATCTTTCTGATCGACTCGTCGAATTCCTACCACCAGTGTCGACGACGCGCTCCTACTTTTCTTTCACTCTCTCCCTCTCTCTCTCTCTCTTTCGTTTTGGCTGTTCGGTACACGCTCCTTGGAAGAGAGACAGATTACTCGCGTGCGTAATCCTCCGGTCGCATCGATAAGAGGTGCCCATCGTCAAGTCGTATGCTCTTACCCCCATCATCGTGCCAGCGTCTCGAGCAATATATAAATGCACCAGCGATTGACAGAACGTACAGTTCACGTTTTAACGTCTCTTACGTTCCTTTTGCTCGTGTAGGCCAGTAGTAAACACGTGATAGCACACGCCACATGCTTCGGCCGAAAAGACACGTGTGCTCGATCATTCGTCATCATGGGGCTCGGTGATTTCCGATTTTATAGACTCGATATTCTCGATCATAAACCTAATTCCTCTACCTCGTCCGTTGGCTTTTGGCTTCTGTTACTGTTGTCGATCGGATTCGGTCAGCTGACGGTAGCCACTGATAAACCGGAAACAATACTTCTGGATTTCCTCTCGAAACCGTTCGCACCTTACGATGAAGCATCAGAACAGTGCCTCAGGGATAGCGCCATTTACTTGAAGGGGCTCGACCAGTACGCGCCATGGGCTCTGCAGAGTAAGTTTAGTTTATTAGAGTGATTCTTTCTTGTGTTTTGATTCTTTTTATACGCACTATTCATGTTAGAAGATTATAATTTTCTAATATTGAGAAGGTTTTGATATCCTGTATCTATCACTTTCTGTGCGCCATATTCACTACTATTCACAATTTTATATTTATATATAGTTTACGGCTGCAATATTAAATGTAAAATACTCTCGTCATAATACATGAATTGAAATTGGAAGAGTTAATTCTAGCTGATAGTTCTGATATTAAGTATAACAGCTTTTAGAGTAGCTTTTTTTATCTAAAAGAAAATTTAATTTGTAAGCTTAGTTCTTATGAGATAGAAATACATGAATATTTCCAGGAAAAATAATGGTAAAATAATACTTATATAATCAGCTATCATAGATCTTAATCTTTCGAGAGATTTGTCCAAATACAACTTTCAGAAATCTTTGCTATAAAAAGAGACTAGAGAGTAAAATCGATTCATATATTAATAGTACTTTGACATCTATCAATAGTAGATTGATAAGATCGATAATAAGTACATACATAGTTAAAATACTTACATAGTTAAAATACTTACATAGTTAAAATACTTACACTAAGTATATACCAAGTATACACACATATTCTGTATATTATATGGTTTTCGTTTGTCAATGATAACGAATTTAATTATTCTCGAAGTTCCTATGAAGCAATCTCGCAAGAGATTAAAGTGGGTATTCTGCAAGGGTAAAACGCGTGCGCAGGATATTCTTCTAATGTGCGCGTGCATTCGATGCTTTCTGTTAATTCAGCGTCCGCTTATAAATACTTATTGTAAATGAGTGATGTGGTGTCATTGTAATTTTATAATAATGTTACAGAATTTGAAATTTTTATATTTTAAACATACTTTGAAAACTTACATTCTATTCAGGATTGATATCAAGTATCTTATTAAACGCCATCATCTTTAGGTTTTGGTACAAACTCTTACTATTAACATATTATATAAATTGATTCTGATCTGCTATTTTCACGAATTTCCAATTTTCTCTATATCCTTTTGAATCTCCAATTATAGCACAAATTTTGATTAATTAAACTAGAAGCAATTGTAATTTAATTCTCTGCATCGATACTGCGGCAATATTTTAGTTTACCATAATTTTCGTTTACCTGATAAATTACTTTGATAAATTACTTTGATTTTGCACAGTTTAATGGATCTTTTGTCCAAAGGTCTCTGAAATAGAAAACAGCTGATAAATTGCTATAGAATATTATTTGTCGTATCCATCCATTATTAGCAATTATTGAATTAATTTATTTTTGGGAAAGAAAAGATTATGCGTCATTATTGTACATGATGTGATAGTGATTTCATGATAAGTAAATTAGCATAAATAAAGTTACTGATGAGTAAATGTACTAGTAAAGTAAACGAGTAAATAACTTAATTAATATAAAGCTAAATAATATTAAATAATTTTGCTGTTTTTCAACTACTGTCATTTATTTATTCGATGAAAATGAAGGAAAATCCTTCTATTCTTTAGTACCATGGTTTTGTTTAATACTATAATTTAGTAATTGATAATACTGTTCGATAAGAAGATCATATAGTAATTATAGTTACATGGCTGTATAAAGGTATAAAAAATAGCATTTTATTAGTACATATTATATACTTACACATAAATATCATGGCTAATTTTTGATCTCTTTTAAATATCGAATGAATTCGAAAGGAGATCGAGAAACTGGATCAACATGGTTCTCCTTCTTTTTTTCTTTTCTTTTTCTTTAAAATTCATTCGTGAAATTATTTCATGGAATAATCAAAATGTAATAAATTGTTCATTCATGACGCACGTTCATTCAGTTGAAAAACTTGACAGTCAAATATTAGTACTTTTTTTATCAGCCCACAAATGATGAGTATCTTATTGATATTTCAAGAAAGAAACCAAGTGAAAGGAATCCAAGCTAATGGGCGACACCGTTCCGACATTTCGAATTTGGGAACTTCCTCAATCTAAAAATATCATTTCCAATGCCAGCCATCATCGATCATATTTCAAATCTGTTTTCCATTCAAATTAAGTATTATATCGCTAATATATCACCAATTGTATTTTCTTGAGTCGTAGAATATCATATTTTCCAATTTGGCCCACAACTGTTATTCCGTTCAAAATAAAATTAAAATAGAATTAATATTTGAATTGTTAAATTGTAAAATTTGTGAAGAAGAAATCTATAACTTACAACTTGTTCAATCACTAATATATATTATTAGTTAGAAAATTATTGTTCAAGGGCGTTCAGGTATGTTATGAACCATGGAAAATTACTAAACTTCATAGAATAATCTAACGATAGTTCTCATAATAATGTCTGTGAAACATTTGAACTTGACCTTAAGTTGGGACGAGTACACATATAATCTCTGCAACGTTGTAATAAATGGCACCATATAAATGGTACTATATATATAAAGTCATTGGCACTGAATCGTATAATTCACATAAAGAAAGGAACTCAATTTTCGACAGCGTTTAATCATTTCTCTGTGTTCCTCGTGGCCAATGTTGATGGTTATTAATATATTTCTCCCAACACTTTCATTGTTCATACCTTTCCTAGAGATGCCAAATTTCTTTTCTCGTAAATCGTCTGTACACGAGACATATCAATCATTATTAATTAATTCGACTAGTAATACAAAATGAAAAATAAACGTAATAGTGTTTAATACTTTTGATCGCAATTGTCGTAATTCATACGATATAAGAGAAGTACAGTCAGGAAACTAAAACAAAGCATTGCATAATGAAAAATAATATTGATTCATCTTATTTTCATGCATTGGAAGTAGCAGTTAATTACGTTGCAGTCTGCTGACCCGTAAAACCATTAATACAAAGATAAATTAGAAATTTGCTTAGATGATAATGTGTGCAAAAGAACGCAATAATTACATAATTACATGCATTGCGTTGATATTTGTTATATATTTCCTCGTGCATACAAAAGTATTTCCATGTAATTTTTTGATTAGATCTCTCCTTTTGATATCATTCACTTGTACAATTACATTTAGTAAAGAACTTTCAAATGAATCAAATGAATTTGACTTAATGCATAAGAACTTAATTAATAGATCCCAGTTTCCTTGGTTTTTTTTTATGTCGAATTTTTGCATATGACTCCTTGCACAATTGCATATTTATTAATTGATGATATTAGTGAATTGATGTAAATTAGAAAATTTCTTTCTTGTAAAACTTTATTTTGAATGAGATGATCAAATAACTTGTAGGTAATTTGTTATTACTAAATTTATTAGTAATTTATTAGTATATCCCTTCCAGGGAATCAAAATTTAATGAAGTGTCAATAAATAATTAATCGTGTTGCTGCATCTTGGTGATTAATAAAAACGTCCTTGAATAATGCGCATGTAGAGTTCGATGATGCAATATTGATATCGACGCGAAGCGGGAGCGAAAAGAAAAAAGATAGTAAATCCATTGCGATTATGATTACGTCATAACGTTGCATATTCATTTGCAAATCTTCGCAAGTATCTTTATTTTTGCGTTCAAGTGACTGCTTCTCGAAATCGACAGGAAGAACTGCAAGATAACCTTGTGTCCATGACACATGTTTTAATGGGACATTTCTTGGAAATGTAAAAATTATATACTGATAAATTCACCTGAGATGATCCTTTGATAAAATTTGTAGAGCTCCAATTAATAATTGCATGAAGAGATTATCTTTTCAACATGAAATGACTATTTTTTAATATTCTTCAGTCCTTTAGTATATAATAAAGTCCTTTAGTATATAATAAAATCTTTTAATAAATACTGCACATGATTTTTTAATATACAAACTGAAATTCTGGATTAATTACATATATTTAATGTTAGAATTTAATAGATTTTAATAAGAATCTTTGTTATTTAAATCAAAGAAAATTTTCTAGATCATCACTAAAGTACATGGATATTTGAGATAATATGGATATTTTTAGTGATATAGTTACTTATTATCTTGCTTTTCTAATGCGAAATTATCTACGATCTAGATTTTTAATAATATGGATATATGTTTAGGAAGTTTCTAAGAGCATAATTATTTACTTTTAATAGCTTAGTTATCTTTCATCCAAGTTGCTTTAAAATCTTTTAAAGTCTTTTGTACTTATCTAAGTTTCCAAGAAGGTATAAGTTTCCATATTATAATTTTCCAGTATTAAATAGATAATTTATTATATTGTAGACTTAATTTTCGTAGAATTTCATAATTAATCTCTCTATCATCAAAAAATTTTCAACTTCATTATATTAAATGACACAGTGCAATCACAGCAATTACAGTGCAACCAGCAACAAACAAATATCGCACAATGTTGTCAGCAATATGTAGTTATTATTAGTTCACGTAACAGATGACAACATACTCTTGTTTTTCCAGCAAGAACTTCGATCTGAACGAAGAAAATGCACGCGGTATTTAGGATTAAACTACGTCATACGGTATCTCTATGTGTTTTTGCATTTGGCGACCTTGTATTTATCTTTGCAACAAACTATTTTGAATACTTTTCGAAACATATATCTTAATAAACATTCTTTTTTTCTAGAAGAATTTCCTAGAATTCTTTTCCTTCATCATCAATGAACCATTACGGAATTATACTAATTATCATGCAGTACGCTCTTAGCTAAAATAATAAATAAGTTAATAAGTATTTATTTGGATTAATAATAATAACAAAGTTATATTAACTTCTCTTCGAATTCTTACCGAGTATAAATGAAGTGAATCTGTAGCAGTAAATGTGAGTATCTGTGAGTAATAAATTATTAGTGAATCTGTTAAGATATTCAGTGGCATTAATTTCTGCTTAAATTTACGCAGAAATCATAGCTATTATTGACGTCATCTAGCAAAATGCTAGTGAACTATCAAGGACTCGTAGAAGGAAATGTAAGGGGTGAAAAAAAGGGAATTGAATGAGGAAAAAGAAAAAAGAACGTCGATGAATCGGGATGTGCGTCATGAAACCAACATAAACTGGGTCACTGAGGAATAACGTCTGTGCCGATGACCGTCCTTGTGTATCAGAGCCGGTCTTTTTGTTCGCTGACCAATGATCGATCGATCTTTCCTCCTTCCGTTCTTAGACTTCTCTTACACGATATTCATGATATTCATACGTGAGTGAGAGTATTGAGTTTTATTTATTATTATTATATATTTTATTTTTATAGATTTTAATCTTAACGAAGTGGCTGGCTTCTGTGTAACGTTTTACTTCGTATGCAACATACTATCAAATAAAAAATTTTTTGTTTTAATACGTTTTTTATTAATTATGACATTAGACTATGAATTTTTATGCATTTTTAAATATTTTTATAAATATAGTTAAAAAAAAAGAACGTAAAAGACATTTAATTTTCCTAGTATATATTATAATAAATATTCTACTTTAGATATTTTATATATTTCTGCATGTTTCAATTTATCATAAATACATAAAAATCCGCAATAAAAATTCTTAAATAATTTCTTAAAATGATATATTTAAAATCTTAGTACATCAAACGTATATATTTTCAGCATAAATTCTACTTGATTATACTGTTGTGTACACTTCCAAGGAAGACCTTATTGTAACAGTTTTGTCATTTTAATTTTATACGTACCATCTGTTCATAGTGTCGTAAACAAAAAGACATCATTTAGGCGTGATTCCATTGAGTCTAACGTTATCTGTTTAGAATATGACAGCCAAATAACCATCGTCTTGACGCAAGTTTCGCTGATTACTGTTATCCAGTTGCAGAGTCTGTGAAATTTTAATAAATCTTCCGCGTAATTCTTATCCATTAGTGGCACTACTACTAAACGACTATCGGTTCGACGTACTATTTCAATAATTCTGATACGACTATCACTACATTCTACACATCTGTTATTACGGCGTAGTGCTATGATTTCTATTGCAACTATTGTACTCTTTTTAAAGAAAAGAATTTACCTAGCATCCAAAGAAAATTTTTTTTATATCAATTGATTATAAATATTTCTCAATTATAATCTAGAGATTGATGGCATTCATCTGAATTCATCAAAATTCTGAAAGAAAAAGTATACAGATTATAGTTGATCAGGCTTGAAATATATGATTGATGATGCGTGAAATTTGGTTTCCTCTTCAACTTTTTTGCGAGCTCTTTCGCAAAAATATTTTTGACTGTAATATTCGATTCGTAGAACCGATGAAAGACTTGTCAAAATCATCTTAATTTTTATAACTTAATTTTTATAATACAAAAGTAAGATTCCTCTGAAAAGAGAAGCAGGGAATATATTTAAACCGGAAACATAATCGTGAAATTAAAAATTAATAAAATTGTAATTAAGTCAATTTTTGCAAATATATATAGATAGGATGTACTTAATTTTTGATAGAAATGAAAAGAACACATTGAAAATCAAGGATTTCATAAATAAAGAAATTGAAAGTTCTATCGACAAATTAACTTATCTTTCAAAGGTACAAAAGCGTGAGAGCTGAATTCAAATTTTCAAACTTAATCTTTAGTTGTATTTACGTACTTTTTTATTTTTTAAGATTTCGAGTTTCTATCGGAGTTTATTTTTCAACGAAGGAGAAAAAATTATGCATATATTTGTGTCATTATAGTAAATTTGGCATCTATAAAGCCAATTGGCATATATGCACATACAGTGTCAAACAAAAGCATGTCAAAAATTAAAAAGATCTGTCAGACGCTAGTTGTATCTTATGATTATGATTATCTAGGATATTTTTCTTGAGAATTGCTAAAAAAAAAAAAGACTTACAGCGATATTGAGAATATGACTCGGCCGTCATCGATGAAGATATCGATGGGGAAGCAAATGAAACTGCAAGTCATGACCTTAGAATGCTCATTCACTGCAAATGCGCGCTTAAATAACAAGTCAATTGCCAAGATTGCTACTTCTAAAAAAAATTTAAAAGCTAAAGCTATAAATGAAAATGTTCTTCTTTTCATTGTCGCTTGTTCAATGAAAAAAATTTCTAAAAGGACTAAAAAAATGTTTGAAAAATTGAGCATTTATTGCACTTATTATTAGTACTTATTTTACTTATGTAATTCTTTCATATACACAGATATAAACATAAATATATTTGTATATATTTAATCGTTTGAGATATTGTGAATTTTATACCAATTGCAAATATTTTAAACTTTAAATTTCTCATTTCGATACGTTTCTAAATTTCTTACTTCTGTAGTATCTTTAATAAGATAAGATAAGCCTTCATTTAAACCTTTTACCAATCTTTGTGCTCTTACAAGGCAAATTTTTTGCCAAAAGATATTCTTCGTAAAAAAGAAGAAAAAAACTTGCGAACAATAAAATTGCAATGATCCCCCGAGGCTTTCGGCTGAAGGTTACCGATAAAATCCGTCGAATGAATGATTTCAAGGTTCTCCGAAAGGTAGAAGACATTCGACTGTGTAATATTAAATATGTTTCTAAGTATTTTCTGGTCGCACAGTAGTCATTGGCACGAAAAATCGTCAATGGATCCTTTCAAATAATTACAAAAATGTAATTGTTATTACATGCATAGTTAAAAATAAAAATATTATATAGCTAAATAAATGTAAATAAATAATAAGTGAAATTTTTAAGGAGAGAAGCTTGACTCACATCGTCAATGATATTATTCTATAGATCTATTTAGAAGTTATTCTAAATCAAATTCAGTTAATTCAAATCATTAAGTGGAGTTTCCAATGAGGAGAAATTCCATAATAAAAACAATTCTTCATCCATGTTTATCATTTTTTTAGAAAAACGGAAGGATACTCCAGCGTTTTCTACGTTCGCTGAATAAATTTCAATTTCTAAAATAAAATCTTTATCATTTTGTACAATTGATAACTGTATGATAGAGAATTAAATTATATATTATTAATAGAACTTTGATAAAGTTCTACAACAGTCTTCACAGAAGCGTTTAATTTTCAATCGACAATAAATCGTACAATCGTTATCTCGTTCACTTCTGATTACTGCATAGACTGTTATCTAAAAAGTAAGAAAAAAAAAAAAATGAATGCAAAACCCCGTTCTTATGAGCTCTTTAATTGTAATTAAAATCAGAGTTGAATGACTTGTGTAACAACAAATCTCTAACATTTTTTGTATGCAATGCATTGCAATGATAAATTTAGAGATGAACCATTCTTCTCCATGGATGGTTCAATTTTCTCACGAAAAAGGAGACAAAAGATTTTACGATTACAATTTTGCGCAATGCTTCTGAGCTCGTTAGTTTATGTAACATGGTGTGTTTACACGTTACGATCGCGCGTTGTGTACATTGATGCACTTTGTTTAGATAGATGATACTGTAGAATCATTTAACTCGTTTCCCACCCGTTTGCAAGGCGGTTGTTTGCGAGTGATCGGCGTGTCCTCGCTATCGAGCATTAATGAAAAATCCGTTATATCGCATCATCACTTTTTCCTGCTTTCCCTTATCGGTCGACCTGTTTCGCAGTTTACGCGTTATCCGTACTGATCCGTGTTTCTCAGCTACCGCATTTCCGTGTACGAGAGGTATCAATATTAAGTTTTATTTGCATTAGAAAAGAAAAGTTTGTTAGATAGTTTGAAAACAAAAGGATACAATATTTAAAAAATAGTATAGAAATTACCTTTCTTTTTTTTTAAATCTTTTCAATAAATAAATGATATTATTTTGAGGATTAAAATTTCCATTGTTTCTATTCTGTAGTTATAAAAAAATTACAAATATTCATGTAAAAATGTGTTTTTATAATAAAATTGATTTCCGATTGACCAGTTATTGACTTCAAAGCATGTGTAAAAACTGTAATAGAGAGTTGTACCTGACAATATAAAGGAAATAAATAAATGTTAACGTCTTTGTTACGAGCAATTATGCATAAAAAGAAAAATCGTACTTACAGTCGAGATGTCACTCGATCATGGATAATAAATCAAAAGAAGCATGAAAAATACCTTCAGGCAGATATACCGCAGCATACGATGTTCTTTCAGTTATAATTGAGGTTATTCACTCTATGTATTATGATGCATAGTTTAGCATAACGCAATATGTATGCCTCTTCCATTTGAATTTAAAATACCTTCAGGCAGATATACCGCAGCATACGATGTTCTTTCAGTTATAATTGAGGTTATTCACTCTATGTATTATGATGCATAGTTTAGCATAACGCAATATGTATGCCTCTTCCATTTGAATTTATATGTATCTATTTGATGCAACTTCATATCGTATGACAATTAAAATATATCGTTCGATACATTAATCGAGAAATCGATTCATGATTTATACATTGCGTATAATTACCAACGGAATTTAATAAATTAGTATATGTATCTATTTGATGCAACTTCATATCGTATGACAATTAAAATATATCGTTCGATACATTAATCGAGAAATCGATTCATGATTTATACATTGCGTATAATTACCAACGGAATTTAATAAATTAGAGTAATAAGATTAACAAAGGAATTTCAAATGGATTGAAGTATTTAATTTTTGGTGATTAAATATATTGTGTATATCTTTCGAGGGATACAAGCTCTCGTTCTATTTACCAACTTCAAAATAAATATCAAGAACGAGAAATTTGCTTATATGAACGATGCAATGCAAGGAAAACACTTAACCTATTTGTCACGTCAGTGAAACTTTTAAAAAGTAAAAATTCCAATTAAGTTATTCTAATTAAGTTTTAATTAAGTTTGAATAATGTATCACAAACTCTTGAAAATTATATTATGAAAGGGTAGAAAAATAAAAAAAGTTATCCAAAGGATTCAATAAAACGAAAAGATGGGGAGAGAACAATGTACAATAAATAACAAATCCTACGTAAAGAAAAGTAATTATATAAGCATATATGTATATATAATATTAGAGATAGATGACATGAAAAAAAGTATTATTATTAGTATTATTAGAGGATCACTTCAGGTGACAAATCTTTTTATAATATACTTCAAAATAATTTTATACTTTCTTTATTTGAAATTTATATTAAATATTAATCAATTAAATTTGTATATAATTGCTTTTTATTAATTTATTATTTCAAATATTTAGGTAAAGACACTACACAATAAGTTTGAATAAGATCAATGCTATCAAAAGTCATGAAATATTTTGTTTAAACACTATTCCATGATCATTCTTTCAAAAGAATAGACGATGAAAAATTTGCAGATTGCACATAATATATAAATATAATGTAAAATATTTAAAACATAGTATTTATAACATTTAATAAATAGAAAAATTTTCTATTTAACTTTGATTTTATAAATATTTGCATAAATATTCTATCAATGAGACATGAAGAACACAAGTAAAGAAAGAAAAATTGAAAAGAGAAAAGGTTACAGAGAAAAGTGCAAAGACCTCTTTTTGAATTCTAGTGTATGACGCGTCCGTGAAAATTCCATCAGGTGTAATCACGGGCAATTATCAGCAATTGGGCAATTATGACGAGTGTCTGCAAGTGAAAAGCGGACACGGATTCACCGGGAAAGCCTGTAGTGCCACGGTGAATTTTGAAATCGCAAAGGACAACGGTAAACCACGCCAACCTGATATAGGTGATCTGCTTTTGAATGTAGCCATCGCTTCGGTGAGTAAACTCCAATCAAGCCAATATAGCTTTCGATTAATTTTCATTTAAAAAATATACGTATTATAAAAATATAATAATTTTTTTTCTTTTTAAATTAAGTTGAAATATATATTATATGAAATAATAAATATACGAAAAATTTCATATATTAAGTATATTAGGTACATGGAAAAGTTTGTGTAACTTTTCCTTTTTATTAATAATAAGCTAACATTTCTAGAATTTCAGTTAATAATTTATAACTGTAATTCATAATAAACTGGTATTAATGGAAAATTTGATTTATGTAGTTGAGCTATATATTGTACAGTTTTCAATAATTAATATTTAATATACATAATTAATAATAATTAATGTTAAATAAAGTTAAGAAGATAAAATTCGTAAAATTTTATATTTTATGAGTTTGAAGCAATACAGCAGAAAATGTAATAATCGTATTTGCAGTTTATATTGTGATAGATACAAAAATGATTGAAATTAAATATTTTAATGAAGACAATAAACTACTAATAAAAGTTGAATTAAATGTGAAGAACTAAGTAAATTTTGAATAAATAATGAAATTTTTATTTAACAGAGAAAAAAAGAATCGAAGACTACATTAAGACTATCCCATATCTGATATAATTAACAAAAACTCAAGCCAAGAATCTTTTCATAATAATTAAAAAAATATTCTTAAATTATAAGAGTAGCAGTTTCTTCTCTGTCAAAGATTAACTCAGGCAATCGAAATTTATTGTACACTTACTTAACCAGGTGACCAAAGTTTCGCAATTACGTCACATTTCTTAAATAACATCGAAAAATGTTATGCAATTCCCAGTAACATGAAACATATTGAAATTTCTTTTAATGAACCTTGCCTCTAAAGAAAGAATATTGTATATACTTATTTATTTATTGGTGAAAAATATTTTATATATAAAATAAAATATTTATATAAATATATTACATAAATATTTGTCGAGCAAAAAATATATAAAATATATTTATATTTAAATATATTTAAAAAATGTTTTTGTCCATTTAATATATATATAAAAAATTGTTAATTAAATATATTTAAAAAATGTTTTTGTCCATTTTTTTTCAAAATATACCAATTTATGTCATTTAATCATATATGATTCTCAATTCAACATCCAAAGAATGTATTCGTATCTCAAAGAATGAGTTTTTTTTTTTGAGAAACAGTACAAATTTAAATTAGAAGTTTCATTATAAGAAAGTTATGCCTAAAAATCCTATAGATCTCAATCTCTTCTATTATAGAGATATATATCAGTAGCAGCTCGTGGCTTGAAACCATAGGGATGCTGCAATTTTGGAAATATACATATACGCTGTAAATACAGTGGATTTTTATTAATTTTTATACAAAATAAGAGAATTGTATGGCATCGTTGATGATAGAATTAGATATTACAAGCAAATATAAATAAATTAATAAATATATTTATATATAAAAAAAGATTAGTGTTGCAGTTTTGCAATGCAGGAGCTACCCTTGATACAGATATTACAAAGATATTCCTTTTATGCAGGGTATTGCTAATTGAAATATTGACTTTTTAATAAATATATTTATATATAAAAAAAGATTAGTGTTGCAGTTTTGCAATGCAGGAGCTACCCTTGATACAGATATTACAAAGATATTCCTTTTATGCAGGGTATTGCTAATTGAAATATTGACTTTTGATCCTATTTGTTTGACTCTTAAGCTTGTAGAAAGAAATAATACATATAGTGGTAATCTAGATAATTAAAAGTTTCAAATGAATTTCACAAATTTTAAACTAAGTAAGCGTTAAAGAATAATACTANGATTAGTGTTGCAGTTTTGCAATGCAGGAGCTACCCTTGATACAGATATTACAAAGATATTCCTTTTATGCAGGGTATTGCTAATTGAAATATTGACTTCTGATCCTATTTGTTTGACTCTTAAGCTTGTAGAAAGAAATAATACATATAGTGGTAATCTAGATAATTAAAAGTTTCAAATGAATTTCACAAATTTTAAACTAAGTAAGCGTTAAAGAATAATACTAAATAGATTGTATTTTTTATCACTATAACACATGAACTTAGATATATTTAACAGCTTATCGGTCATTGCTCAAACACATTATCATTATTCGATCTTATTAATCGTTATCAAACCATTCACCATCGCATAGAGATTATCGATTTTCAAGTTGAAAGCAGTTAGTATCATTGTTTGTCAAACTGATTCGAATTTTTAATCACGAACTACATACGTGCTTTTGTGTTTCATATCATTTATGAACTTAATAATACAATGTGGAAATAACTTAAATTATATACAAAAGTAACTTTTTCTTTATCCGAATAATCGGATTAACCAGATCAATTTCAATAAAGTATTCATTCTGTTTGATTTAGGGATACACGAAATGGAAATCAGGACGATCAGTAAACTACGAGTGGATGTGGTGCGTTCCATCAAGTTGTAATATTACAGATATTCAGGAGGCGGCCGAGCTTGGCCTCGACCCTCTGAAGGTGGAGGATCGCGTGGACATGGTGATAAACGTATCGTGTCGCACCGCAGAAACAGATCAGTCGGTTTTCGACGTAACTGACTGGATTTACATGTATGTAGCTAGATTTGCGCATATTATCGTGTTCCAATACGCGGTGGTTTCTGCAGTAACGCAAGACTATGTTGTTTACTCACTGCTTCGAGGGCAAGGCTGAACACGTGCATTGCATGGCAAACTTCTCAATTAAAATTTAATCTCTATTACGTTAAAATATCGTAACACTTGGATCGAGCTGGGATAATTAAGAGGATTCAATATCAGGATCAGTATTTACTGAAATATAAATCTGAATTGAACTTTTTGAAACTATGGAAATTCACAATTCTTTTTCCTTTTTGCATAGTTCCTCAAATTCAAATTTCATTTCTTTTATTATTATGATTCAAAGTTATATATTTTTTTTTTTTTCATTTATTAAGACATTTTAATTTCATTTTTGTAATGATTAGACGAGGTTCTTTATCTTCAGAGCGTTGCTATTTTGCGCATTATTATCGTTGTACATGTATGTACATATATTGTAACATATAATTATGTTATAATATAATAGCAAGTTATAATATAATAGCAATAAAAATACAAAAATTATAATATGATGATTTATATGATACTTGTATTATTACATTACTGTACAATTACCAACTGCTTGTCACAGTTATTTGCATATTTTTATTGTAATTAATATAATTGTAATTAAAAATTGTACAAATAATTTTTAATCTATGTATATCCGTTCCGTGACTTACATGTTAATGGCACATCATATCAAATTTCAGATCGACCCTGGCGATATTCGTGGTAATCATAATTGCCAGCACGAGTTACGACATCGTTAAACAAGGCCATCTGAGTACGTTGAACCGAAAAGGTGAGGTCTGTTCATTCTGTTACGTAAATGAAAATTCATTATGAATCCATCGTTTGATCACATTATCTTGTTCTCATTGCAAAGAGGAACGAAGTAAGGAAAAGATCAGACTGTGAGATATTACATTTTGTATGACCGATAAATATTCTTGGTCGTACGATAAGCATCAGTGTTAAGGACACTTTGTTTGCCTTGCATAAGAGCTTTATCAGTGTACTCTTATTGATTAATAACTGTCGATACGATTTCCGATATTCCTTAATCTCGTATTTTTTTTTTTTTTTTTACAAAAATAAAAAATTTAATAAAAATTAAACGTAATAGAACAGTCGAAATTTCATGTTATGTTATTTAATGTTATTCATTATATACGAATAATGTTGTTTCATTTCTGTTCAGATAAGAAATATATTCTTCTGACTTCGTTCTCCATCTACACGAATGGAAAGAATTTATTGAAAACAGACAGACACCGCGATTCAATCAAATGCCTTGATGGACTGCGCTATATTAGTATTTGTTGGATTATCTACGGTCATACTCATTATACGGAGGTGGTTGGCGTTAAAATGAATTTGAGTGAAATTCCACAGGTAAAAATTGATACCTGAATTAAAAGACAAAACTCAGATTATTGTTAAATTATCATAATACACAAGTATATATAAACATAATCCACAAAATAATTATACAATCTTTTGTAAATTAATCAAATTTTTTAATCTTTTAAGATGCATATAAATTGGGCCAACATGTTAGTACTCAATGGAAACATCATCACCGATACATTTTTCCTCATAAGCGGAGTTCTAATGGCATATACAATCTTAACAAAAAGTGAAAAGAATTCACAAGATCATTTTGATGTGATCAATCTTTATCTCCATCGTTATTTTAGATTAACTCCAGCATATGCTATGATGATCGGATTTTATGCTACCTTATTTTATAAAGTTAGCTCGGGCCCACATTGGGACCAATGGGTTGGTGCCAATAGAGATTATTGTCGAGAAAACTGGTGGCTTAACTTGCTCTACTTGAATAATTATATCCATTTACCTAGAATTGTAAGTAAAATTTAGTAACTGATGTAATTATTTTACGTGCATTGTTTAATGGACCAATTAAGTAGTTACAACAGATTCTTCATGAAATAAATTTGTATACATTTTATTTGGTCATATTAGTATACATTTTATTTAGTCAATTTGCATCATCACTTAATAAATATTCGTATTTCGACTTATTTATAATAAAAAAAATATACACAAGGAACAAAAAAATAACCTGCTCAATAATTGTTTATTTTTTATTTCTACTTTTAGTGCATGTCTCAGTCTTGGTATCTGGCGACTGATATGCAACTTGTTTGGCTGTCACCGATTTTCTTGTACCCTATGCTCAAGTTTACAAGAGAAATCTTCTTCTGGCTTGTTTTCGCGTTAGGATTAGTCATCTCCATTTTAATTCCATTTTTAATAACATTTTGTCTCAAGCTCAATGGGACTATGCTCTATTATAAAGAGTAAGTGTAGAAATTTATTTCTTTTTCTCCATGCCCTTCCTTTCCTTTGGATGTCCAAAAAAGAAATTCCCAGTATAAATAATACTTGTTAAAATAATGACAAGTAGTCAGTAAATTATTTGTCTTATATTAATAGTCAATAAGTATTATTTTATAGAAATCATTCAATTTTTGTTTATTTTAACGAATATTACTTTAAGTTTTGACATGATCTTTACCCTATCTTTTCTTTTCATACTGTCATGAGTTGCGACGTGTCATACTGTACCGTCTGATTTATTTCATACGTAACTACTTTTTACTTTGAAATAGATATTCCACTTTGCCCTTTCTTTACAATTTCGTATTTTAAATGTATTTTATTATCACTATTTTAATATTATAATCATTTTTTAACATAATGTGATTTAACATATCGATTGATAATCTATAATATCGATGAGGCGGTTAAGAAATATCACAAACATATACAAAGCACGAAAGCCTGACTTAAAGTAACTTTATTGAAATTAAAACTAAAGTTAAATAAATACATGTAATTTAATTTATGATTTTTTGTTTTATAGTAACAAGGACTTGGCTAGTGTTTACATAGAAATTTACACAAAGGTTTATAGCAGATACGGATCTTATATTATTGGCCTGGCTCTTGGTTACCTTTTGTATAAGAATCGATCAAGAGTTTTGAAAATTCGTTTAGTAAGTATAATAATATTTTCATAAGTATTTACATATAAATATAAGTATAATATATAAATATATTATGTAGGTAATATATAAATATAATATGTAGGTACTTATGAAAATATAAGTATATAACATTTTCACAAGTACCTACATATAATATATTATTTATTTAAGAATATGAAATATTATTCAATTTAAATGAATATTATAACATACATTTAATTTGAAATCTATAGTTAAATAAGACTTTATATTGTTATTTAAATGACTGTTTCCTCTATTATTCTTTAATTAATTTCTTAAATATTATTCTCGTCTATAGTATATTTTGTTAAAATTTTTCATAAATTTACGTAGTCCATTTTCTTCATTTAGAAATGAAAAAGAAGAATATTATGCTGAAATGAAGAGAAAGTGATCACATACGAAATGATATACATACGAAATGATAATTCTTCAAGGATAAGAGGAAAATATATTTCGACGTCTTTTCTTCCAAATCTTATCTTCCTTGACTAATTACATCAATGATCTTTTCAGATGTATGTAACGTTCGGTTGGCTGATAGCTGCAGTTTCCGGTTTTTTCATATTCGTATGTCCCCGCTGGATGTATTTTGATGATCATCGTTACAATGAATTAGAAGCAAGTTTTTACGCAGGATTCCACAGACAAATTTTTGCTCTTTCTATTTCCTGGCTTATCTTTTGTTGCGTTCATGGCTATGGTGGTAAGCTTTATTTTTTATTAATTTTATTTATTTAAAAAGTTCATATTGCATAAATTTTTTTAGTATCAAAATAAATTATATGTTGGTCAAGATTTATACAATGCCCAGAAATATGCGCATAAAATTTCATTTGTTCTTATTTATCATCAAATATTGATTATTCAATTATTATTAATAGTTATACTCTGATATAGAGTAGCAAATATATTGTATAAGTCTCAATTCTCCTTTTTTTTTTTTATTTAAGGTTTCGTGAATCAGTTCCTGTCTTGGAAAGGTTGGGTTCCTTTCAGTAAGTTAACTTATAGCGCTTATCTGTGCCATTATGTATTTTTGTTACTAGAAGCTGGATCAGTTCGGACTCCTGGCACAATTTCAACTATGTCGATTGTAAGTTATCATAATCTTAAATGTATTAAAATAGATATGTTCCTAATTTTTTATTTATCAAATATTTATTAAATAACTTTAATGGAATTTAATTGAACAATTTCAAATATTGTAAAAGATATTTCAAAAACCAAAAAAATTAATCTCAAGTTCAAATCAAATCATTTCAATTATCTTAATCTTATTTTCACGTAATCAATTAATTGTTGGTTAAATTTACAGCTTCGTAGTTTCTTCAGCAACCTGTGTCTCACAATACTTCTCTCTGTACTCTGGACACTCTGCTTCGAGATGCCTTTTATGACACTAGATCGAACATTCTTTTCTCACCGCCGGAGTCAATCAAAATTGATTTCAAAACCAAATCAAGGAAAGATATTCGGTTCTACTGATTCTAGCAAAGAGATATATCGTTCTACAGAAGAATCTTCGGCTACGATTACGCAAGATAGCGAAAATACTTTTAATCAGAAATCCAGCAAAGATTTTGATGACTTAAAATCCGATGACAGAGATGATAAATGTCCATTCATCTTCGTAATTGAAGCAGAACGCGACAATTCTTGGGCACAGTTAAAAAATGTTCATCAAAACAATGGTTTTGATGAAGATCTGGATGAGACGTTCAAAACCAAAATAGAAGAAAGAATAGATTGTGATTACGGATCGATCGTAAACGAGAACTTAATAAGGAAAGCAGAAGCCAAGGAACTGGATCAGGCTAACAATAGTTGATCAACGATTCAGCGCAATATCAAATCAGCTTGCTGGTCAAGCATTTATATGCGAACAGACGTGAGATTAAGAAACAACAATAAGAGTTTGTTGTAGAAATATCTCTTTATTGATTCAGGGATTCCTATAAATAGTGAGTGATAGTTATACCATATTTTTCTTCTCTTAATATTTCGTCTGCTGCGTTTTCTTTATTTTGTTGTTGTTTTTAAGGGATATGGTCGAATATGTGATATAACAAACAGTGATTCTTTGTATAATGGTGAATTAAAAGCATCTTATGTCTATTAATATATTTTTATTATATTTTATTAGATCTTTTCATTATTTTTCATTATTTATGGAATATTTTAACATCACATTTTATCATTATATTGTAGTGTTACATTGTTCTGTAACGTAGACAATAAGAAAGCAATTTATATTTGATTTAGTATATCAATTTGATCTTAACATTTGAATAGAATTTGTTTTTTTATATATGTGCTAAATTTTGTATTAGTAGATTTGTAAAAAATAATTTGTTATTGTACAAAGAATCACAATTATGTAATTATTTTACTACATTCTGTAGATACTTGTAGATTCAAATCGCGTTTCACGATCTGATGTTGATCCATTGACGTGAAAATAATTTAATCGAACGTCTAGAACAATGATGAACAATTTATCTAATCTTCCAGCTACTTATTTGCGTTTCGTTAAATAACTAAAGTATTCGGTAAGACACTGTTTTATTCTATGTCAGAAATGCCAAATTCCATTCTATATAAGTTAAAATTTTTTTTAATTAATATATAAGTATTTAATAATGCATAATATTCTATACGCATAAAATAAAAATCGCATAGAATGTTAAATTTTTAATTCTGATCCATTATAAAACAAAAGTTGCTCATCACTGATCTAGAAGTTAGGAAATAAAGGTACAAATCAGCTGTGAGAAATCATCGACTATTATTTAAGCATAATTAAGAGATGTTTTCTCGATGATTTATAGAAATGAAAAAAGTAGAAAAATAAATTTACGAAAATGAAAATTTTATAAGAAAAATATCGACGATGATCGATTAGTGAGTTTTTGGGATTTTGAATTTTTTGAAATATTTTAACATTCCAAATTACAATTTAAATCCAATGTATATACATTTGAAATTTAGAAATCTAACAAAATACGTTAACTTAATATTTACTAATAATATTACAGTAAAATTAGTCAATACGATGCAAAATACAGTATTATAACTAATGTCAAATATTCTAATTAAGGATTACATTATGGCCATGGATTGAGGAAAAAAATAAATTTGTTAAATTGTTTTCTTTCGTTATATTTAATTTTTTTTATACATCAACTCGATAATTTAAAATTTTTAATACCAATATTTTTAAATAATATTCTTGTTAAATAATATATTGATACATTTTTTATAGCGTGCAAAATGAATTATCTAATGCATAATACAATATAATTATTCTTTATTTTTTCCTTTGCAATATCCTCATATTCTTTGCATATCAATCCTGTATGAAATATATGTATGTGTACATATAGAAACAATTTTTTGGCACTAAAAGACAAATTATGAAAATAATAGACAATACCAACTACGCTCTGTAATGCTAAGATGTTAAAATAAAAGGAAAAAAGATCAGTATAGATTTGTAGGTAATAGATCATATTAGTCCCAGTTCGTGTCACTGTTTACTTAGGATCTAAGTCTTAGACTGGTGACCTCGACTAATCTTTTCTACACGAATACCTTTTTCTTTTTCAAACGCAATCCACAAGAAGTGACAAGTAAGGCGAGAAAAGAATGGACTACTTGTTTTGTCCGTGGAAGAAATCGATATTTTACATAGAGAAAACCCATCTTTTTGTAACATTGATTTTCTTTAAATTTTCCATTGTACTTAAAAATTTTTATTCTGACATAAATTAAATACATAAATTAACATTGCAATAAAATTTTGCTGTAGAACACTTAAAAATGAAAGGAGCGAGTTTCTTTATTGAGTAATAAGATGAAAATTGAATCAAAGATAAATTATGTGAGCCATTATGAAACATTAGCAAAACGAATGAATATGTGGGAATTCGACGACATCATTAACAGAGAGAAGAGATTTCAAGGGTTGCAAGTGTAGTTGCAACACGTGCTTAAAACGCCCTTGGGACGTTCCGACCCTTCCGTGGGAAAATCGATCCTATATTTTCGGTCAAGTATTCAAAAAGGGATCCGCATGTTTTCCAAACGATTAACAACTTAGTCGGGCAATTGAAGATATCTCATAGACAATAAAAGTCTCTTACAAAGAAGAAAAGAAAGCTCTTTAGAAAATTTTCTCTTCACTCTCAAGCTATAGCATCAAGTTATATTTAAATTGTTTAAATTATTAATAACTCAGGTTTAAATTACTAAATATATATTAATATTAATTGAATTGTGCAAGCGAATCCATAGTTTTCGACAGCTATTGCGTATTAAAATTCTTCGTAAATAATCTAATAAATGATGAGAACTATATTCATCGACAATGTCATATCCAACTGTCAGCAGTCCCTATTTAGGGAGGAATGCATTTAGTTATTGCGAAGGAGTGAATGGCAGATTGCGATTGCGTGAATTGAAGTTAGGTTATCGTAACCAGAAATGATCGACACCCCGTGGCGAGGAGCACAGGGAGCGAGTTTCTGAATCGTCATGAATGTGTGGCCAACATCTGGGAAAGCCCACTGTTTTTCCGCAACGGAGCAACATTTGTCCCCTTTTATTCTTTTGGCAAACGTTATTTATGTTCTAGCCAATAGCATTATTTCCATACCGGTTTCCATCCTCAATATCCGGCCGTTTTTAGTCACGCTTTATTAGCATGCACAATGAACTAGTAGAATGAAGAACAGAAAGAATTTGGAAATACACAGTTACGTTTATTGAGAATTTCTGGAAAGTGAAGAGTGACTATTCGATGATTCTGAAACGATACAAAAACAGATGTTTGAAAAATTTGAAAGAACTCTTTGTTAAATATACATATGTATATGTAATATATATGTTGGAATTGTTATGTATGATATATAATTATTTCAATAATCTTACATACATTCATTCTTCGTATTAATTTTTTTATTCCATGTAATAATTCATTTTCAATTTCTAAATTAATAAAATTTCATAAGAAAATCATGTTCTTTATACATAATTAAGAATCGTAGAATTCTTTACATAATAAAGAATTCCACGATTATCCTTCATGATATAATAATAAAATAACAGATTATATCTTATGAATAATACAGAATAGAATTATATCTTATGAAATGTTATTAATCGTGGTTTGTACTCTTATAAAGTAGAATTAGATTAACGAATGAAGAAGAGAAAAAGAAATATCCTCAAAATTTTTTTCTAAGTTATAGGTACAAAGGAAAGAAAGAAAGAAAAGATACAAATCTTTTTCAGTTAAAAAAATTGCACCACAGAGTTCTATATCCAGCTTCCGTTCGGTGTTTCTAATTTCAAAGACGCAAGGTCGGATACCAAACATTTTTCACATTGTGCATTCTCCAATTTCCTGGACACCGATCCGTATGTTTAAAGAAACTGTGTCTCTTTCTACGATATCGACGGGATACTATGATGAGACTGGCGCCGACCTCCCTTGACGAACTAAAAAAAAAAACCAAAGAAATGAAAGAAAAGTATCTTCTTCAAGAGACAACTTAACCTGTGTCACGCGCCACCAAGGAAAGACAACTGGCGCAATAAAATGTAACCTAACGCTAGGGGACGCACAATGCTGACTGAACCCATCAGGTTCCATCTGTGAACATGAAAGTTAAAAGCTAGAACATAATAGATCTATTCTATACAATTGGTCGCCGAACGTCTTGGGTATATAAACAGGAAGACTTGGATTCATATCTGGCACGCATGTGAATTCTTCCTTAAGAAATTTCCAGAGAAATCTGGAAACAATGAACTGATGCATAGTACAGGTATGAAGAAATTTAAAAAAAGGCAAAATATGTGATTAAAAAAAGGAACTATTCATTTGTATATTTCTAAAAATCTATAAGTAAATTAATTGATAATTGAAGTAGAATGAAAGATTTGATAAAAAAAAAAGAAGTTGCAAAGAAGTGCAAAATAATGTCTTTAGAAGGGAATGTCTTAGGCTAATTAAGATAATTAGAAAAACTCTTTCTAATAATCAAGACTACGTGATTATTTAAAATTTTAAATAAAGAAATATTCTTTTTTATTTTAATTAACGTTAGAATGATTTGTTTATATTCATTCTGTTACAAATTTTAATCTTCGCTTGATTCAAAAAACAATCATCTCTGTTACAATCTTCATTTATCAGATTATAAATTACAATTTTTTTTGAGAAAATCTTAAGTCTTATATTCAGGTACAATCTATATTTTGGTAACGTTCCATAATTGTTATTAGTTTACATATAACCATACAATAATTATTATGATATTATGTAATAATTATTATTATCTATTTATTATTTTAAGAAACAGGAACAACAAAGATAAGTTTCACAAATCCATGTTCAATACATTACATCGTATCGAAAGATTCGCAGAAGGTAAAAGAAAAGAGAAGTCTAATCGAATATGAAATACAAAGAACCACATGTAAAAAAGTTCAAGTGGTTGCACATGAGAGACGAGATGGGACTTTTACCTACATCAGGGATTATTCTTTTTTCCTTTCCTACGGCAATGTATGAAACTTAAGAAAAACTCGTAAATTTTCCAGGACAAGATCCGCAATAAGAGGTTGGCGCCTAAGTTGGCGCCAGAGCCAATCCTAAAGCTATACCATTCCAAAATATTTGAGAACCATGTGAAAAACTTCTTCAATGACTTCCCAAACATTTCTATTCTTTTTTATTCCCATAGGTAAATGATTAACAGAACCGAGATCCGAATTTTCTCGTACAATAATTTATAAGTTATAATATTAATTTGATAACTGTATTGATGAATTAATCAAGCTATAGATTATACGTTTTTCTTATTAGTTGGTAAAGATACGCATGTAAGAAATATTTGGTACAAAATATAACTGATATAAGGCTAATCTAGGTACAAGTTATAAGAATTTCTCTTTTATAATTTTATAATTTTTCATCAAATAGAATAATGAGATAATTTATAATTTATAAAATTACCAAACTTGTTATTGTTATATTGATACTGATAACTTTTTTTTGCAAGATTTCACTAACCCATTCTCTTGCGCGAGAGAAATTTTTAGTTAATCATTCATTTTTAGTTTTTTACAAATTAAGTACATAGAGTCATAGTATTAAATATTCTATAATTTAAAGAAAGATTGCTGAGACTAGCATGACCTATCTATTATGATGTATTAAGTTCGAGGACTTGATAATAGAAAAATGGTAACAGATTTTGGATAAAAGGTTTTTTTAAAGCCAAGCATTAGAAAAAAAACGATCCGTATTAAGTTTCGTGTAAGCGATCCTACCGATTGACGCCCACTGTCGCTGCCGATCTCATCGTAAAGTAATTTGAAACGAGGGCGTGACCAGTGACTTCTTTCTCTTCGTAACAAGCTTTTTCTTCGTCTTCTTCAGCGAATCTTTTCGACTCCTTTTCACCCATTAGTACCGAAATGGCATGCTCGATCAAATAATCTTATTTTTTATTGTTTCACACGAGATAATCAAAACATTGTTTATTAATCTGTACTTTTTTCTGGTTTATAGATAACGAATAACGAAACATAAGAGATATCTAGATCGAAATACGATAAATAATTTAATGGAATGAATTTTTGCCAATGAAGTCATCTGGTTTAATATAAAATGAGGAATAGATGAAAATTAATTTTATAATTCTGCATCTCCCAATATTTTTAAACTTTTAAACGCTGCATTTTTAATTTTCAAACATTTCAACAATTTTTCTATATTTTCATAGAAATTTTCTAAATATCTTAATATCTTATATTTTCTAAATATCATTAATATCTTATATCCTTAATAATTATATGTTAATAATAATTATATAACAGTATATTATTAATATATTAATAATAATTTCATTTTTCGTTTTCATAGTACGAAGTTCAGAAATATCCACCTTGTCATCCATTCTTCACAAAAGAACACAACATAATCCGGAAGTAGACGTACGAAATGTAAATTTTTCATCTTTAATAATTATGATTTCCGGCAGAAGAGAAGTTTCGGTGTTTCGACTGCATAGATTAGAATGTTAGAGNAAGTTTCGGTGTTTCGACTGCATAGATTAGAATGTTAGAGTATCGTCTACCGTCAAAGGGTTTTACCCTAAATAGTAGCTATCCCTAGAGATAATCTGTCGCATAAATAAGTACTACTATTAGATGACTCGGCATCTGTTCTTCTGTTCTAGAATTAGTTGTTTATCATGTTAATTATTATCTAATTAAAACAATTATTAAGGCAATTGTTATCTAATTAAAACAAATTGATATCAAATGGCGAAAACGAAACACTATTTATTAAGGATTACATTAAGTAAGTAAAAAAACATGCAATAAAAAGAAAATAGTAAATGGAATATTGTGAATATTACCCCATTAAAATTAATGATACTTTTAGAAACAATCTGTAGTATATCTATCTATATAATTCAACAATTATGCGATTGTTTTTTGCTTAGTCTCAAGTCTTTTTTAGAGAAGAGTTTTTAAATTGGAGTATTACGCAAGTATGTAAGTATTAAATCTAAGCCATTAAGTAGCTACATAAGTTGAAAGCCCTATTATCGATAAATATTAATCGACTGAATCACACTTATAAAAACCTATATACGACAAAGTTCGGTAAAGTGGAAGAGAGGAAAATTGTAATAAATTATTAGTGATAACGGGAGGCATCTGGTTTTACATTCGATTGTCGCTAGACATAGCATGTTTAGTCAGGACTATCGACAGAATGTAGTGAACTCCGTACCGGTCGAGATTAATCTGATGTTGTCAGTGATGTGGAACAATTGATACTTTTTGTTAATATTTCGAAGAATAGTTTTCCTATTACACTAATCAATAATTTAATAATTTTTATATCCCTATTGTAGTTACACTGATTTATTACGTATGTTAAGTATAATGATGTAATAATTGTTTATCAATTAAAACTAAATTTACACTCTCATGATACTATTTTTTAATTACAACTGCAGCGATACGTATTAAATAAATATTTATGTAGAAAAAAAATTATGTAGGCAAAAATCAAGTTAAATACTAACCATCGCTTCAGAATATAAAAATTTCCGCTCATTTATTGTTTCAAAGAGTAAGAAATATATGCATTATGTAACTATCTTTTCCGTTATTGTAAATAAAATAATTTAATTGTTATAAATGAATTATTCAAACTAAGAAATAATGCATAGAAGTATAAGAGAATTCAATCGCGGATTCTATTGTTAGAAGTAAATAGTCAAAATTATTAATTAATATAGAAAAATATCATAGAAATGTATTATTTTATAGTTTGAATACAATTAAATTAATTTTCATTCAATAATCCACGTAATTTGTCTTAAATATATTGCTCCAGTCGATTATTATAAATTATTAGTTAAAATTTAGTAACGCTGCAGAACCTGTCCTAATCGATGTAGAATGTAATGCGAAAATGATACGGAGGTGATCCCTAAAACATAGAATACGAAAAAATATTAGTTGTCAGGTCTATCCTATTTAGTCAATGGTATTATTACACAAAATAGTGGAACTATTAGCAATTAGTCATAACATAATTTAAAATAAATCCAAATTTCTAGATTTAAAAATTGCAAATTAATTTTTAAATTCTTGACTTCCTTTCAGCTTCTAATCTTCTTAATTTTTTTATAGTTTTAAATTTTCAAATCACTGATAATCAAAAATATATCTACTCGCAGTTCTGTTCTTTTCCGGAATTCCTCCAGAGCGCTTGCCTTTTCTTGTTTTTTTCCTTATATGTTGTTTTATTTTTGGGTTTTCTTCTGGTAGATAGTGGAGAAAGTGATTGGTCGAGTGGCTGGTTGCCAGTCTGCTCATAGAAACTTCTTGACAGACCTCGAGACATTGTCAAAAGAACATGCCGCTCGATCGACCAACCACTTCTGAACACGACTAATTCCTTCTCTTTGATGCCAGGCGGCTGATTACCACGCCTTTCCTGAGAACCAAACTTCTTGACAGACCTCGAGACATTGTCAAAAGAACATGCCGCTCGATCGACCAACCACTTCTGAACACGACTAATTCCTTCTCTTTGATGCCAGGCGGCTGATTACCACGCCTTTCCTGAGAACCATACTTTTCTGGAACAATTTCTCCGACCTTTTTTGTAGATTTACATTCTACAAACAAGTAACGAGACAATATTAGTTTAATCAATCAGTTTCTTGTAACAATCTATAGTAGATGATCATATATCAAGCAGATATAAATATATTCAAAATTGACATATATACAAAAATATATAAACATACTGTATTGTACTATACTGTACATATTGTATGAAAATATGTTTACATAAAAGTAGAAGAGTAAATTAAATCTTTATCTAAGTTTTATTTCTTCAGTTATATCCACAAAAATAAAAATTTACATATAACATTAGTAGTCAGTCAGTGTTAAT
>NIPQ01092084.1:0-17665 GCA_002806875.1 Lepidotrigona ventralis hoosana | reverse complement strand
AGGATTTTTAATGGGTGCTGGTAAAGGTGTCGTAAGAAGATTACCAGTTGCAAAAGAATTAATTTATGATTATATTCCAGTGGATTTAGTTGTAAACAATCTCATTACTGCAGCTTATGCTGTTAATTATGATAGGTATGGCAAGAATTTCTTATTTATGTCATTTAAGTATTATACATGATAGTTTCTTGTTATAGTAAAAAAGAATTGAAGGTGTACCATTGTACATCAAGTACACGTAATCCCTTCAAATGGATCACCATAGAACCACAAATCAATTCTTACTTACACAAATATCCATTAAAAAGTGCTGTTTGGTATTTAGTAAAAAAGAATTGAAGGTGTACCATTGTACATCAAGTACACGTAATCCCTTCAAATGGATCACCATAGAACCACAAATCAATTCTTACTTACACAAATATCCATTAAAAAGTGCTGTTTGGTATCCATGCCTTAAATTGCTACCTTCGATTTTCATGTTTAAACTCTCTGCAATTTTTATGCACTTAATTCCAGGATATATTTTGGATATAGTTACAAAATTAGCAGGTGGTCGACCAATGTAAGTTGTAAATGCCTACTTAATTATTTTCTGCAAGAATTAATCATATATTATGTATTTAGTACATTTTCTACATTGCAACTCTTTTATAATTTACGAATATAATATAATCTTAATTAATAAAGAACACTTTTTTTNAACTCTTTTATAATTTACGAATATAATATAATCTTAATTAATAAAGAACACTTTTTTTAGATTGGTACGATTACACACAAATGTTAACAATTCATTGGATCGTTTAAAGACGTTTATTTTTACTGAATGGAAATTCCATAACTCTCGTACATTAGAGTTACATGACTCGCTATCAGAGGTTGATAAAAAACTGTTCAATTTAGATATTAAACCACTAATATGGCAGAATTACTTTATTGATTTGGTACAAGGAGTCAGACAATATTTGCATAACGAATCCCCGAAATCATTGGCAAAAGCGCGTTCTAAAGATAGAATGTAAGTACAATTCCTTTTTTTCTTCCTTATTATCGTATTAAAGAGAATAAATTAATTTAAAATTATCTATTTTTTATATTTTTAGTCTGTTGGTTGCTCATTTGAGCTTGCAAGCTGCATTATTAGGGCTTGTTTGGTGGTTGATCAAAACTATTTTTGCCACTTCGTGGACTGCTGCTAGTTTTGTCGTCTCTGTTATTTATCTTCTTTTTAGTCAGTTATAAACTACATATATAATTCAGTTCAATAATATTCTATTTAATCAATAATCATTCCATTTTATCAATGTCACATACTACAAACATACGTATACTGGATAAAGATTCGTTTTCCCCATTTTTTAAGTATAATTCATTAAAAGTACATTTAGATACATTTTTATACATTTGAAGAACAACAACATGGTGTTGGGAAATAAAGTTGTATAAATATTATAAAGTATTTAATATAATTTTTCAATAATTCAATGTTACTACGATTTATATTGGAGATATTATAATATACATGGTTCAAAATAAAAATTGAAATATTTTATTTCTTTTAAATTGCATTGTAAATTTATTTAAGAGAAACATGCCGTTTTTTAAATTGTCATTTTATTATTAACGAAAAAAACAACTAAAGTTTATTTTTTAGTAAATTAATTATTTTCTTCAATAAGTAAGTTTTTAAAATTTGAGTGTTGTTATTATGAAATAAAATGAGTGTAAAATATATAAAAATTGTCTAACTATTGATCAACATCTGTTGTCTAAATTCCAAGTTATGTCGAGTTATGAAAGATTAAAAATATCATCTTTTTAATCGTCTTTTTTTTTCATTTGCAAAAAAGAGAGACAAAGACGTTAGTATTGAGTGAATATTAAGTGAAAATTCAAGTATTTTAGCATAACGAATTGAATTTTTTATTTGAAAAAGGATATATATGAAAAAACTATAAAAGAAAAATAAATATGTAATAACTAAAAATTAACAGAAAATAAAATATTATAATATGCAATAAACTAATATAAAAACAGTTATTAGTGAAAAGAAACATATGAAACTAATTAAAAAAATGAAATCTAATTAAAAAATTATTTTATCTATTACATGTTATAAGGAAATGTATTTTGAATATATTTTTATATATTACAATTTTTTTGCATTTTATATCTGAGAACTTCCTATAAATTTATAAAAATCCACGGTTTAATAATAATTACATGAAAAAACTTGTTTTATTAAAAAAAATGTTGTCTCTTTCGTATCAGAAGTTGTTCTTCATTTCAACAGATTATGATAAAATAATACAAAGAATCAGCTAAAATTTACAAGAGAGAAAAAAAGCTTGCACATCTTTAATATTTGGCCAACTCCAATCAAAGTATTATTATTATTTTCAAAAACGTATGTATATTTCGTACAATGGAATGAGACGTGTTTTTAATCTTCATGGAACAAAATCTAATATCTAATTTTACATTTACAAAATTATTTTCATTTCTAATAAATAAAAACAAAATAAAATTCATTATATTATTTCTTCAGTTATCACGAAAGTCATTACATCATTGCATCAGGAAAAAAATATAACGTGAAGAAATTTTAAAATGAAATTGTAAAACCAGTCATTTTGATCATTTGGTGTGGTAGTTCCTAGTATTAATAATGCCCAAGTCTCTCTGTGTATATGACGCTCTATATTCTCTGTATTCGCGTCAATGACACGATTTGTTTGTTTTAACGTTTCGTTATCGACATCATAAAATTTAGTATTGGCGACTGAGAGTCTCGGGACAAATGACATCGATATTGCTCATCATCATGTAAAAGACTACATAAAACTAAGTGTATTTTCTGTATCCATATTGCGATACAAGTTGCGTGAAACGGTCTTAAGAAATGTGATTTACGCCTCTGTTTCATTTAAATCCCACGCGCATGTGTTTATGACTGATATCTCAATTCGTTGAACGATCTAGTATATTACATTACGAACTACACATTAGTATTCTCCAATATGTAGTTCGAATTTTTTTTTACCAGAAATATATTCTGTTTTTTATCATTTATTAATACTCGGTTTCGAATCTTTAGTTTAGGACATTTCATGTTCATTCGACTTCACGATTTATTTCTCGTAGAATGCGTTAAAAAATGTATATTGCACTTTGAATCTAAAATGAATTTAAAACATATAGAACTCTTTACTTGAACCAAACTTTTACTGTAGTCAATTTTAGTCAATTAAAAAACGAGTCTTCGAACCTGAACTCCTATTAAATGAGTAAAAAATCATTAGTGGAAAAAAGAATGAGTAAACTTCCATTACAGTAGAACTTTGTTTATCCGAATATATCGAAGGACGAAACCGTTCGAATGATCGAGTACATAGTTACATAGATAATAAAGACTCACTAACTGCCTTGCTTTTACTTATTTGGACAATGATAACAACAATTATCCAGTTCCTACAAACAAGATAAATGAGGGTCTATTGTATATGAATTCCAAAAATATTGGTCTCTAGATAACATAATTCATAGAAAGGAAATTTGCTTGATGCAGGTGATTCATACAGTTGATGAATCAACTGTAAATAAAGTGAGATCTTTCTACAAAAGTTAAAAGTAAATAGCCTTCTTAACTCTAATGATATTTAAAGAGAAACAAAGTTAAAATTCAGTTCAAGATTATACAAGATTGTAAAGGGAAAAATTCAAAAAATACAAAAAGTATTGATATGTCAACCCTTTATTCCTTTTGAAATCATCTAAAATTAGTTTCTTTATATTTATATATAATTAGTTTCTATAACTTATAATTCGTAAGTTTTATTTCTTGTATCATGCAACATGTAATAAGTTGTCCAATTGTATCCTGCTTTCCACAACATTTCTATTCCTTTTTATATTTTATTTATTATTTTATTTTTTTTATCATTTTATTTTTACCTTTATTATTTTATTTTTTATATTTTATTTATACCTTTATTATTTTATTTTTTATATTTTAATACATGTATAGAAACAAATAAACTTTTTTAGAATTCACAATTCTATACGTATTATCAAATTTTTAAACTCTTTAATATTATTAACTTTAATATTATTATCTCGTAAAAATTGTAAATATCTCTATCTATAAATAATATTTTTATATTTTTGTGCTAATATTGTATAATACCGATGCATATAAAATGAATTACGCGTTATAAACGAAAAATTTATAACAAATGCATCTGTCGTTTAAATTTAATTTAATAACACAGCACCATTTGGAACTATTCATATTTCATTTAGGCGTTATTAAAGAAATTTTTGACATATCAGGGCGTTTTCTTTATTATTTCAAAAAAATTACGAAAAAAAACAAATTATTAAAAAAAAAAAGCAATTTTTTATGACAGCATTGAATTCACTCGACTATTTTTTCTATACAAAATAGTACAAATATAACTTTAAAAAAGTGCAAGTGATCTTTATTTAAAAAAAAAAATTTATAGTCAGTTCTACATCGTAACTTGACAATTCAGATTAACTTTTGTTTTTTTAATCAAATTATTAACAATGTCTAAAAAATCGTGACGATTGTGCCAGTTTTATATATTTTTTAGTTTCATAATGTATACAGTGACTCGTATTAATTATTTAGACACTAGATATTAAAACTGTAATAATTTTATAAAAAGAAATCGTATAATATTAAATTTGGGCTCATTTTAAAATTTGAAGCCTCTACATTTAAAATACATCGTTCATTTTATTCAAAGATATTTTTGCACTGCGTGATAATAAGTGAAGATACTTTTCTGCTTGAAAATGCTATAAATTATTATAGTATGTAAAAAACATTGAAAAATTTTTTTTCATAACTGAATTTGAAGTCTGCTTTTACAATGATCCCTCAAAATTTACATGATTTTCTTCACCTAATCTATTAAACATTGAATACCAGGCGAAAACAAATATAACAACGGAAATATAATTTCTTGAATTTTGTCTAGACTTAATATTAAAAAATTATACACCAAGCTTTTGAAGGTTTTGTTGTAAAGGAAAGGCTTCAATCTTCGAATTCATTATGGATTCAATCGTGAAAAAAATTTTTTAATGTTTTCACAAGTTTTATAGCATTTTTAAGAGAAAAAAGTGTCTTCACTTTGTAATCTGTGACGTAATGTAAAAAAATTTTAGAATAAAATGAATGATACATTTTGGATATGTTTAGCGGCTTCAAATTTTAAAATGAGCCCAAGTTTAATATTATACGATTTCTTTTTACAAAACTATTATAGTTTCAATGCTTAGTATCCGTCACTAATATTAGTCACTGTACATGTTTCTATTCAGTTAAATTTGTCATTATATTATTCATTGTATTTGTAGACTACTATTTGCATTAATTACAATATGCATTTACAAAGTAAGCATATTTATTTCAAATATGTATATCAATGTTCAAACATCTATTCTTAAATTAATTTTGTATAAAATATAAGTTATAATAATTTGTATTTCTGTATTCTATTTATATATTAAAATCTTATGTATTATCACGTCAGTATTTAAAAAGAAGATATCAATAGCATTTAAACTAGCATTTAATTGGTATATGCATTTATTATCTTAATTAATCTTAATGTACCATGTGATAAGGTATAATTTGTAAATTATAATTTACAAATATTTTTCTGAAAAGTCACATCATTTAATGTCAGAATATATTTATTTAATTTTACATATATTTTAAAGTATCTTTTAAGATTTTGGAAATTAGATTATACATATTCTTCGAGAATTATACAATACAAATTTTTAATTCTATCGCACTAGAATGTTTATAATATTTTTATTATAACTGTTTCCTAATTTCTTGTACAACATATATAGGTAAATATATATCAATATATTATTTTTATTTTTATATAAATAAATGAGTTTATTTTATAAATCATATTTCAATTTGTTTGTACAATTTGCTAACTGAAAAATATAAATTAATATAAATCATTTCGAAAGAGAAATAATTGGTAATTATTACAGATACAACCTTTTTTGTATAATAAGTTTTTCTATATAAATTTTATATATGATGAATTTTGGTAAGATTATAAGGTCGTAAGAAATATTTTTCGAAAATTTATAGATTTTATAAAAAAATTAAAAATTATAAATATTTGAAATTTCTCTCTTTCTCTCTCATTCTCTTTTGCCCTGCTTCTCTCATTCGTTTACGCACATACATACATACATACATACATACATGTACAGTGTATAATAATATGCCCTTAAAAGAAATTATATGCATTGTTGCAATTGAAAATTGAGAAAAATATTATAATATTACATCTTCTTTGCGTTATATTCTACAGTATTGTATATATCTAAACTAAATTATTAAATTTTGTTGAAACAAAAGATATAAATAATTAATCAATAATTATTGTACACGATATTGTGTAATTAGATAAAATATAAAAAAATGTATATTTCACGTAAAAGATAGATTACATTGATGATATATAAATTTTGATGCTTTGGGCATAAAAATATTTATATGAAAAATACAGAAAAACTATATATCATCTTTGTGTTTTCTTATAAGGGCATGATTTTATGAATAACTTATTGCACATAAAAATTAATGAACAATACGCTGTGCATATAAACTTAATCTTAATGTTACATGTTCAAAATATGTTTTCAATTATAACTAAATATTTGCAAAATTATTAGTTATAAATGTTATACATTTCATAATTTTTCAGAATACTAGAATAATATATATATATATATATATATATATATATATATATTATGTATTATACATAATATCATAATTCCTTTCTATTAATTTATCGAATACTAGTAAAAAGATTTAATACAGACTTGTTTTCTTTTTGACTACGTGCTTTGCTGAACACATTCCAAAATCGCAAGGTTTCATCTCCAGCACCAGTTACGATAGCTTCACCATCCGGCGACATTGCTAAATATAAAACTCTGTACGAATGTCCTGTTAATTTTGCAACTTGAGTCAGACTGGGATATTTCCACACCAAAATTTGGTTTTGAGAATAGCCGTGCGTACTGACTAACTCTGAACTATGCTTACTCCAAGCCAAATTACAAACTTGAGAACCCGTATCTACACATTGCATTGGTTGGCCAGTTAACGTATTCCAAAATCTAATGCATCTATCAGCTGTACCACCACCAGAGGCCAAAAGGCCATGATGATGTGGTGACCATGCAATAGCTTTAACGGCTGCTAAATGTTCCGTGTATGTTTGAATGGGCGACAGAGAATGTAAATTCCATACGTAAAGACGATTGTCATTTCCACCAGAAGCTAAGTATTGATTGTCGGGAGACCATTTTAGTCCGCATACTTCCTGCCTGTGAGCTCCTAAACGTCTTTCACTCACAACACAAGGAGTTCTAACATCTCTTTGCAATATTAACCTATCTCTGCTACCGGATGATAAAATTTCACCGTTCCAAGCTAATGCTCCAACCCTTGCATTATGCCCTTGTAATTTGCTTACTTGTTTGCTCATAGCTACATCCCATACTTGAATATAGCCCAAATGCGTTCCAACTGCAACTAAATTTCCTCTTTCATTCCAAGCAACTGACGTTACACTATTGCCATCACTGGATAAATCACACAATCTAGTCACCTGACTGGTACACGCAGACCATAAATATACACAGCTACCTAGGCCAACGCTGAGAACATTCTGAGAGGACCAATCAACAAGATTTAAGTAAAAATCATCCTGCAATTCAGGAGCATCCAATACTTTGAAAGGTATTCTAGAAATTTTCCTTGTCGCTTTCCTGGGAGATCTTAAAAGTTTCTGACTTTTGGCACTCAACGGTGATAAAGAATAAGGTGAACTTTGGTCTGACACTGCATGATCTTTCGTAGGTGTAATGTACTTGAACAGATTTCTGGTCACTACCGGTGATAATATTCTTCGTTCTTCACACTGTCCTTTCACATCTTCTATGCTTGCTCCAAGTAATTCGTTTTTTAATAAACATGAATAAGCAATACCATCGCGATTACTTTCACCATTCTCGCGAGTTTTCTTCGTCACTATGCCATTTCGATTATTTTCCGATATCATTGAAAATGTTGTCTGATAATTATTACCAGATCGTGTTGGTATAAATCTATCGAAGCTATTATTCATTATTTTAATCGGCGAATAATACACTGACGAGTGAAGTCTAGAACTGGCTATATTATCTATGTGGCTCTCGCTGTTCGATTTCAATAGTCGTTTCTCGTATTCGTGGTGAAACATTTTTTTTTTAATGTTGCTTGTTCACAATTCAGTCACATAATTGTACAACATACACCTTTGTTTTCTATCAGATTACGTAGATTATACATTTATTGTCATTTGTCGTGCAAAAACACTGTATCAATGTAACGAAGCAAATTGTCTCATTGAATCTCCATTCACCGTCAACTCGGAAAATTTTTGATATGGAAATAAAGAGGTTGAACGTGATTCTCCAATCGAAATGCTTAGTTCAAAGCATTATGTTTGGAAACAGACGGGCAAACGACTGTGTGAAAAATTGTTGCTACACCTTATCCACCTAGCGTCGTACTAATAAAGTTACAGTGAAATGCTGCTTTTCACACAGTATTTGCAGTAATTTTAAAAATAAGAAACATACGTCCGTAGGTACGATGGTCGGTAAACTAACGATTCATCGTACTACAAAATTAACTATGTGATTTGCTATTATTAATATTTTATTTAACAAAAATTATTTAATACTATTAACAATAAAATTTATAAACTTTTAAATACTAGTTTTAATTATAATTCTGATGTAATGCAATATAATTCTAATTCTTTTCTAATTCTAATTCTAATGTATTTCTGATTCTATTGAATTTTTGATTCTAATGTATTTCTTCCGTTCAACAACTCTTATATATATATATATATATGTTCACGAACTTGTTTTATCTCTTAGACAACTATCTAACAAGTCTCCATAACAACATCGTTTTTCATTAATTTTCTAGTTTTAAAGCGCGACAAGGTTGGCGCCAAAAGTTCATCCAAAATCAACTCTATGATATTGTCGGGAAATAGATGTCGCTGGTGTAGCTGTCGCTACGATGGTCGGTAAACTAACGATTCATCGTACTGCAAAATTAACTATGTGATTTGCTATTATTAATATTTTATTTAACAAAAATTATTTAATACTATTAACAATAAAATTTATAAACTTTTAAATACTAGTTTTAATTATAATTCTGATGTAATGCAATATAATTCTAATTCTTTTCTAATTCTAATTCTAATGTATTTCTGATTCTATTGAATTTTTGATTCTAATGTATTTCTTCCGTTCAACAACTCTTATATATATATATATATATATGTTCACGAACTTGTTTTATCTCTTAGACAACTATCTAACAAGTCTCCATAACAACATCGCTTTTCATTAATTTTCTAGTTTTAAAGCGCGACAAAGTTGGCGCCAAAAGTTCATCCAAAATCAACTCTATTGTCGGGAAACAGATGTCGCTGGTGTAGCTGTCGCTACACGTCATTTATTGTTAGTAATATGTTTTCATTACTATGTTAGTTTCAAATTTTATTTATGGCATAGTATGTTCGGCGAGAGAAACAAAAATCCAATATACCATATTTACTTTTATGCTATAATAATATAAATCAATGATGTTAAACAATGTTTTAACATTGGTTTTAGAAATTAAATTGTTTAAGATTTTTATTTTTTGAAATTAAAAATCGACAGTTTTACAGTTATTATATATAATGATAAAAATTAAATGACATACTATATGAAGTACGGTTAATATATAAAACATTTTTATATATTTTATACAAGAATTCCAAATTATCATTTGAATTATAATTATATACGTATGACATGATATATATATATATATATATATATATATATATATATATATATATATATATATATATATATAGATTAATTTTTTGATTTATTTTTTTTAATATTTACTCTGTATATATATNTGCAAGTTTTTATATTATTTTGTGTAGTTTGCATATGTCGATAATTAAATAGTGAATAATAAATATTTTGTATTATAAATATTTGAATATTATAATATTATAATTATGAATATACGTGAAATTTCTATAATTTAAGAAAGATGTTAAACTTATCTAGAAATATAAGATATATATACGCATGTGTCAAAATTGATGTATATATATATCTACATACATGTATATATTATATATATATATATGTTGTATATTGTATAATCGCACAATTTTCGAATCAGTTATTAAGGTATGTTGCACGATTCTTCTACGTAGATATTTTATCGTCATGAGACTGTAAACAAAATTTTTAAACTTTATTTAACGAGTCAAATTAACATTGTAAATAATGGTAAACAACTTTATTTTCAAAATGTTATACATGCACTAACCTCAATATCCAATTTACAACTTACATAAGTTGCACAACTTAAAAAAGATAAAAGATAAAATGAGTTATTATCATAAAAATATTTTTGATTATACATGCACTAACCTCAATATCCAATTTACAACTTACATAAGTTGCACAACTTAAAAAAGATAAAAGATAAAATGAGTTATTATCATAAAAATATTTTTGTTTCTGTATTTTAAGTATAGTATATTAAGTATAGTAAACAACTTTATTTTCAAAATGTTATACATGCACTAACCTCAATATCCAATTTACAACTTACATAAGTTGCACAACTTAAAAAAGATAAAAGATAAAATGAGTTATTATCATAAAAATATTTTTGTTTCTGTATTTTAAGTATAGTATATTAAGTATAGTAAACAACTTTATTTTCAAAATGTTATACATGCACTAACCTCAATATCCAATTTACAACTTACATAAGTTGCACAACTTAAAAAAGATAAAAGATAAAATGAGTTATTATCATAAAAATATTTTTGTTTCTGTATTTTAAGTATAGTATAAAATGCGATTGGCGCTTTATATAAAAAATTTTATTTTATAATTAGAACTTGAGAAACATTTCTCTAAGAAAAATAAATTTGTTCAATAATTTTCATCATGTTGAGTGCATCATATCATTATTATGCGATTATTTGTAAAATTCTATTTATCAAATATTGTTGATTAACTGTTAAACTACCGATTTATAGTTGGTGATTAGAGTTATTTTTAACTCATATCAATTGTTAGTATTAAATATCTAATGATATTTATCTTATATATGGGAAAGAAAAGAACATGGGAATATTCTATAAATTTATGATTTTTTTTACAAACAGTACAAAAAACAATATTTTGGATCAAAAATGACATAGTTTTTCCATCAAACTTTGCAACATGTTTGGAAGCATTTTGAGCAAGAAATAGTATATTGTATATGTTCTAAGTTGATAAGTCTTTTGAGCTATGAAAGAAAATGTAATATAAGCCATAGATAATTAGATACATTGAAGTTATTTAACTTTTAATGATTATCGAAAGTATATTTCAATAGAAAAACCTAATACTTGTAATGAATTGATAGAAAAAAATCAAAGAGACTGCTAGTATTATCAATAACTTGCTAATATGCAGTGGATGAGATATATCTATAAATGTTTATTTGTGTGTATATTAGAGATAAAAAGTGACGATTTTGAATAATTTGTATAAACCAGTTTGAACCAGTAAAAATAATTATTAAAAGTTAAGTAATTTCAGTATATTTGATTGCTTATGGCATTACATATTCCTTCATATTCCTTTCATATCATAATTTAAATTTAAAAGATAAAATTATTCTTCTAAATTCAGCTCTCAGAGAACTAATTGTAAATTGAAAATAGAGAAATAATTTTTTAATAAAAATGGAATATTTTTTGATATATTAGTAAAAAAATGTTTCAATTAACAAAAATTTGCAGAAATATTTAAAAAAGTACAATATTATTTATACAGTATTAAAATTTGTAATCTATAAACCCCTATATTTTTTTGAAAAGTAGTTGTACAGCTTTTTGCTTAGGCTCATTTTAAAAAACAAAATCTCTATTTTCAGCTAGAATTCACCTTCAAATTCTTCGCTTGTAAAATTTCTATATCATGTGAAAAAATGAATATATTTTTTCTTCTCGAAAATTTTGTAACTTCAAAGGACATTAGAAAATTTTCAAGAATGAATCCACCATAGATTTGAAGATTCTGGGGTCTCTCTTTTACAATAATCTTTCAAAAGTTAGTGTACTATTTTTTTACCACTTTATATTTTTAATGAAAAGTATGCCACTGACGTTAGAATAATCTAAAATACACCACAATGAGTATTATCTCTTTATTGTCATAACTTTTTGACTTTTTGACTCTTTTATATTGACACAATATCATATTGTGCACTCGTTGAAAGATGCTGTTTTGAAATCGCCGAACTGCATCTTCCAATGCATTCAGGAAGAATTCACTAACTTCGAAATAATTTATCAATTACTTTATGTCAAAATCTGTTATTATTATAGAAAAATTTGTTTTTACGGCAAATATTGGCCAGTTAAAGTAGTGCGAAGTAAGAAGGATTTTATTGTATAAGAAAAAATTATTCATAGTATTGGACAATTCTACAACGTATTTAAAATCCAACCGAAATCGTTCATTTCTTAAATAATTATTAATTTGAAATTTAATTGAAAATATATATTTCATAACCATAGAGTGACAAATTTTATTGTAGTTTGTAGTTTCATAACACATAACTAGTTGAATTATTAAAAATCAATTCACACAAGTAAAGCAGATATTGCTTCATTGAAGCAGTTTTAAGGATAAGCAAAGATAAAGGTCTATATTTAGATGAATTTGTCACTAAACTAACTATACACCTATATCAATAAAAACATTTCATTGAAAAAAACAGATTGCCTTGAAATCTCAAAACCTTACTAAATAAGATTTGTAACTGTCGCAGGTAATAGAGTAAATTTTGAAACATTTTCTTTAATTACGAATAGTTTAAAATAGAAGACAATAGTAATGTAGTTCACTTAAAATAAGATATAAACTTACAAACTGCGAGAATTACAAATTACTTTCCTGTACATTAAAATATTTTAAATTTCTTTTAAGAAAATTTAATTGGCTAAAGGTACTAATTCAACAAAGAACAGTATTCATATTAATAATAAATTTATTTATTTCGTTGTTACATTCTCTCTATTTTAATTCTTAAAAAATAGGTTTTTTTAATATAGTTAGTCCTGAAATATTAATATTTATGAATTATACTAAAGATACTTATTATAACATATATTTAAATGTTTAAGCATTTAATTGTAAATTAATAATTTAATTTCAGGTACATATTTCTAGAAAAGATGGGAGGTCATGGCCATGATCATGAACCAGGATTGAAAATACCAAGCCCCGATATATATAAAGTAGAAGATGTGCCAGAACTTAAAATGGTTCAAGAAAAACTAGCTAAACTTGGGTTGAAAGACCCTTGGTTAAGAAATGAAGTTTGGCGTTATACAGCATTTCCTGGTACTTCACATACTTTACGAGTAATTAAAGGACTTACTAGGGGTATGGTACTTGGGTTTGCAGCATTTTTAGTAACGTTGGGTGTAGAACATACTTTTGGGATTACTTACAAAGGAGAACATCATGGTGATGGTGATCACCATAAGGATGGTGACCATCATTAATATTACATAAAAACATATTTAGTACGTATAAGAAAATTAAATAGTGTTATTAATATTATATGTACTATAGCTTTAGAAATAAATTATCATTTGAGTTACAAATGTGTTTTTGAAGTAATTAATTCTTTTACTACTTTTAATAAATATACAATGTTCTTATTTATAGTATCTTGTATATAAAAATATTTTTATCTATCTATTGTATTACACATGACATGACATTGCAATTTTTCGTCCATGCAAATTGTATAAATGATAATTATTATGTATTAATATAAATGTGTCAAATTATCAAAACTATACAATTTTTAAAACTATACTGCAAGTATGAATTACATAAAATACAACTTATCTAATAATGTATGCTTATTTAAATTTCTTTTTCCATTTTGTTTTACTATTACAGTTAGCAGCATTGATATTAACACTGTAATTATAATAGCTAATGTACAATCGTTACACAGCACAATAATGAAAGTAAATATTGAAATTTCAAATGTTGCAAATAACCACTCATTTCCATATAATAATGTTTGATTGAAAGAATAATTATTATCTGCAAAAGAATGATACATGTAAATTATAATTAAGTTATTTTCTTTTTTCTCTTAAAAAGACATTACCAATATAGAAAATTGATTTCTCTTTATTACGAGAAAATATAATATTGAATATTTTTTCAAAGAAACGTTGTTCTTTAATGGCATAGTCTTCGTCTGTTATACAATGATCTATATATTTATATAAGTATTCTTTTATTTTCAATTGACTATTAAAAACATACTCCCAATTTATCGTAGAAGAATAGTAAGTTTTTATAAAATTATTTCGTTCCTAAGAGAAAATAAGAAAATATCAATTCACAAAATAAATTTTTAAAATATTAAGATTACTTTATACGTACGATCTTCATCAGTTCTAAACTTTTGTTAAAACTAACTCTGAAACTTTCCGTTAAGTATAAAATAAAAGTTTGTTGAGTTGTTCCTGGTATAAGACCTTTATGTGCGCATAAATTACTTTTCTCCATTTGAAACCCATTAATTAAAGTTGGTAAGTCTGTGTCTGCAAATCCATGCACTGATCTGTTGTAAAATATTGAAAATATTTACAACCATTTTTTTTCAACCATTTTATTTTTTATGTAATGTAATCATATATATTACCTCCCATGAATATAAAAACCGTAATAATTAAATGGTAAAATAAATAAACTGATATTTGCAATTGAACATAGATTTATAAATTCCTGCATTTTATTTGTGACACATTGTTCATAGAATATAACGAACACTAACCACTGCATACAATAAGTTAAAATATATATCAAGACACATATTGTGAAATATAAAATAAAATTATAATCTTCAGAAATTGTATATATTCCAAAAATCCATGGATACAGTCGTATAATCTATTTAAAATGTATAATTTAGTTTTAATTATTCAATTTCTTTTTTTTTTTACTGTTTTATAACAAAAAAATATACATAAAAATTTACCTGGAAAATACATAAAACTGCAAGTAATTGTATCTTTATATTTATTTTTCTTTTCGTTTGAAGATTTAACCATTGACTTGCGATAAAGCATGTCCTCCATATACTAATAGGTGCATTATCAAATTTACTATTCTTATTTATTATTTGGGCAGACATTTTTGATACTGAATTTGTAGTTGAAATATTAGTTTTCTCTTTGTTATTCAGATATTTATTGAAGTTTTTAGAATTATTATGCTTATTTAACTTACACGCAATTTTTTTGCGTTTAGCTGTTATTGTTTCTGATGACATTTGAAAATGTTTAAATTTACTTCTTGAAAGTTTATCAATATAAAATTCATTTATAGACATCTTATATGGAAGATCATGTTTACATTGATTGTATATTGTTTTTGGTTGTTCCCAATCAATAAAGAATATATCAATATTCCAATATTGACAAATAAATCCAAACATTTCTATAAGCTAAATTGAAAATTAATAAGATTGAAATAATTAAACTAATTAAATGCAATTAATTATATACTCATATTTTATGTTTAAAGACTTACTTTAGAAAAGAATGCCGTTGCAGTGAATATTTTTATTACCTTTTCATTGACATCTTCAGAGAAAAGGATATATGGTATTGTTTCTTCTTTATAAAATATAAATAGATATAAGCATAAAATAACCAAACATAAAATAATTATGCTTCCTATGATATTCATAGTATAAATAAAAAACCAAATAAATACAAATACGTTAATAGATGAAGTATGGTGACGTTTACTGTAGTTCCATGTTTTTATTCCAGATAAAATTAAAATCAATCCTGATAAAATCCCAATAATTATCTAGGAACATATAGTATGTATATAAAATATATTTCTTTATTATTTTCTTTTTATTATTATTTTATATTTTTACCATAAAATATGAATCAATATTGTCATCTTTTAGAGTAAATTTAACTTTATAATCTAACGTAACTTCTGTAACTTTATCAATCTGTTCATATGTTAATTCAGCATATTCAATAATTAACAAAGGAGGAAATATTTTATTTTTATCCTTTGTATTTTGAATATTAATTCTGTAAAAATTATTATAATATAAAAGTTTGTATGTAATTTGGTATATAATTTGTTTAATAGAATCAAATAGACAATAAAAACCAAGCAAAGAACTCACATTATGTTTAGAGATTTCATATAACGTAACACAGATAACTCATCATCCTTGTTATTTGTGAAATTTGATAATCTTTTAAAACCACTGATATTATCAACAAAAAAAAATTTGCGAACCAACTGCCAATCTAATTTATTATTGTTCTATAAAATAATTAAAATTATATATTTAATATTTTGTAGCATTTTTATAAAATAACATTTGAAGTACTAGTTAAAATTTTACGCAAATATTTATATTTAAATTTATTAATTATTTCATAATTGATATTCTTACCTGATTTATATTTTTAATGAGTACAGGTAATGCGTACATTAAACTAATATTGTTTTCTGTAAATGTTAGATAAGGAGACATAAATTCTATTTTTGTTCGAGCTAAATTTTTAACTGTAATTTTACATTTTTTTTCAATATTAATACCAAAATTAACATGTTCCAACAAATTACATGGAATATTAGGTGTACCAATTGATTTAAAATATCCATGTAAAGAAAATGTTGCAACTGTAAAATTTAATATATTATCCTAAAAAAATTAATAATTTATATTACCAAATATTTAAATAAATATTAATATATATTTAAATAAATATTATAATATTTAAATAAATATTAATATATATTTAAATAAATTATTATAAATACATATGTGTTACATACGTTATTATTCTTTATCAAGCTATAATTTTGTGTAATTTGTTTACTGTTTAATACAGTTGTAGTGTCATTTTTATTATAAAATAACCATATAGGTGATTTTTGCTTTTGCATAAAGAACTTACAAGCAATATCATTAGCATAAATGCTCAAGACACATATATTTGATAAATGTTCACATGCCAATTTATCTTTTTTCTAAAAATATGTGTATATTATTATTATCTCTTTACTCTTATATTTTTATTCATATATCCTCAGATCTTTGTTTACTCTCTTACCTTACAAAAATATATAGCAGTTTGAAGTTCATTTCTAAAATAATAACTATCTATGTTTTATATTATTATTATCTCTTTACTCTTATATTTTTATTCATATATCCTCAGATCTTTGTTTACTCTCTTACCTTACAAAAATATATAGCAGTTTGAAGTTCATTTCTAAAATAATAACTATCTATGTTTGTATTCTTAAACTTCACTTGAAATGCAGTTTTTGGATTCTCTTTATCAAAAGAAATATTTCTGTGCAAACAATAATTCTGTATTTGTGTATAATGGTACTTTGTTAAATACATATCGTTTTCATAATA